>CAEFZP010001779.1:30000-37500 GCA_903064625.1 Mallotus villosus
CATCTCCTGGTCTCTCTCCTCCTCCTCATCTCCTGGTCTCTCTCTCCTCCTCCTCCTCATCTCCTGGTCTCCTCTCCTCGGCTGGGACGACTCGGGAAACACACAAGACGAACTGGCACAGGACAAACATAACTGACTAAATACCTGACTTTGTTTGGGCGAGGCCAAACAAAACGTGAACAAAAGTGAACCCACACACATTATGTGACAATAAACTTACTAACTGTCTCAAGCATGTCAATGTATTCCAAACATTTGCATTTAGTGGACTATTTTTGCATATAGCAGCGGCTCACATACACACACGTGCCTATGTACGTGTGTGTACATGTGTGTGTGTACTGTGTGTGTACTGTGTGTTGTGTGTGTTGTGTGTGTACATGTGTGGTATGTGGAAGCCCAGCCCACCGAACACGTTTCAGATCCTTTAAGATGCCTCCAGCTGCAGACAACACCTCGTAGTCCAGGGTTAGGGTAACCAGGGTAACCAGGGTAACCAGGGTAACCAGGGTAACCAGGGTAACCCAGTCATTTAAAGACAAAATGGGGGTCAACCTAGGAAAATTGCAACAGAAGCAAACTGAACTGATTTTGTAACCTCAATATGTCCTGAATAAGGAAAAAAGCCCTGAAGAATCCCATTAGGGGAAGTTTCGAAAAGAGCCAAATATAGAATATAGAATATTCATACTAACCTTTAGATATCACCATGAAAATGACTGAGTTGATTACTTACATCAAGACAAACAAAGGTTTTTGAAATTGTCAAACGGTGCATAATCTAATAAGGTATGTTCTAATAAATACCACAACAGACACTGGGCATAGCCAGGTGAAAATGTCTTGTTGAATCTTGTTGACATATTTTTTCTTACTCAAGACATATTGAGGATACAAAATCAGTTGAGATTGTTGCAGAAGCCCCTCCCCTCCCCTCCCCTCCCCTCCCCTCCCCTCCCCTCCCCTCCCCTCCCCCTCCCCTCCCCTCCCCTCCCCTCCCCTCCCCTCCCCTCCCTCGCCCCTCCCCTCCCCTCCCCCTCCCCTCCCCTCCCCTCCCCTCCCCTCCCCTCCCCTCCCCCTCCCCTCCCTCCCCTCCCCTCTCCCTCCCCTCCCCTCCCCTCCCTCCCCTCCCCTCCGCTCTCCCCTCCCCTCCCCTCCCCTCCCCTCCCCTCTCCTCTCCTCCCCTCCCCTCCCCTCCCCTCCCCTCCCCTCCCCTCCCCTCCTCCTCCTCCCTCCCCTCACCCTCCCCTCCCCCTCCCCTCCCTCCTCCCCTCTCCCCTCCTCTCCCCTCTCCTCCCGTCTCCTCTCTTCACCAGTGCTTCATGCTCCAGAGGCTTGCAGTAACCATGCATGCATACATTAAGAACACAACACAACATTAACTAGTCTAACGAATAGCCTCATCTATCGCTCTGCTGGGGGCCAAATGTGCTGACTAGCAGATTTTTCTCACAGAGATTAGTCACATTGAATGATAGATGAGAAGAAACAGAAGGTAAATATGACTGGTATGTGTCTGTGTGTGTGTGTGTGTGTGTGTGTGTGTGTGTGTGTGTGTGTGTGTGTGTGTGTGTGTGTGTGTGACTGTTTGTTATGCCCGTCTCCTGTGACTATGTGAACCGTAGAACAACGTACACACACACACACACACACACATTCTCTCATTCTGCTGCCTGTGTATGTATTATTGAGTGTTTGAGAAGACAACCCAAAGCAGAGGAACTTGTCTGGTTAGTGTGTGTGTGTGTGTGTGTGTGTGTGTGTGGTGTGTGTGTGTGTGTGTGTGTGTGTGTGTGTGTGTGTGTGTGTGTGTGTGTGTGTGTGTGTGTGTGTGTGTGAGGAACTTGTCTGCAGATGTTCATGTTCATGAGTCTGGAGAGGATTCACAATCCTGGTTCTGCTCGTCTGAGATTTGCTGCTGAACAGAAATAACTTTGTTTTCACCCAACAAGTCCAGGTTGGCTGTTATTCTTAAACATATTGTTTTCCTCCACGAGCCTCTGTGTTGTGTGTGTGTGTGTGTGTGTGTGTGTGTGTGTGGTGTGTGTGTGACCTATGTACCTGCATGTGTGTGTGCATACATGCGTGTGTGTATATATGACTAGCCAGAGAGTTTACATGTGGGTTTGGCTCCGCAGGCCATAGGGGCTGTCACTTGTGGTTAAACACACTGATCCAGATGAACTGAATGTGTGGTCTCTCTGCTTCTGCACTGGTGTGTGTCTATTTGTGTGTATTTGTGTGTGTGTTGGCATTGGTGTGTGTGTGAGGAGGGCAGGGATGGATGTCACTTCTAATAACATCACAACATGAATGTGGTTCTATTATTTATGAGATCAATGCTCAGGTCCAACCAGCCACCAGGTCCAACCAGTACTAATACAACTTACAGGAATACACCTTTTCCACCCACTCCATCTGTCTGTGTAACCCTCCATATATCTAATGTAATTCTCTCTATTTAACCCTCAACTATCTGTCTATCTCTCCAACTCTTTCTCCCTCTCTGCTTCCCTGGTGCCTGTCTCTCTGCTTCACATGGTGCCTGTCTCTCTGCTTCACATGGTGCCATGGTGCCTGTCTCTCTGCTTCACATGGTGCCTGTCTCTCTGCTTCACATGGTGCCATGGTGCCTGTCTCTCTGCTTCACATGGTGCCTGTCTCTCTGCTTCACATGGTGCCTGTCTCTCTGCTTCACATGGTGCCATGGTGCCTGTCTCTCTGCTTCACATGGTGCCTGTCTCTCTGCTTCACATGGTGCCTGTCTCTCTGCTTCACATGGTGCCTGTCTCTCTGCTTCACATGGTGCCTGTCTCTCTGCTTCACATGGTGCCTGTCTCTCTGCTTCACATGGTGCCTGTCTCTCTGCTTCACATGGTGCCATGGTGCCTGTCTCTCTGCTTCACATGGTGCCTGTCTCTCTGCTTCACATGGTGCCTGTCTCTCTGCTTCACATGGTGCCATGTGCCTGTCTCTCTGCTTCACATGGTGCCTGTCTCTCTGCTTCACATGGTGCCTGTCTCTCTGCTTCACATGGTGCCATGGTGCCTGTCTCTCTGCTTCACATGGTGCCTGTCTCTCTTCTTCCCGTGGTGCCTGTCTCTCTCTGCTTCACATGGTGCCTGTCTCTCTGCTTCACATGGTGCCTGTCTCTCTGCTTCACATGGTGCCTGTCTCTCTGCTTCACATGGTGCCTGTCTCTCTGCTTCACATGGTGCCATGGTGCCTGTCTCTCTGCTTCACATGGTGCCTGTCTCTCTGCTTCACATGGTGCCTGTCTCTCTGCTTCACATGGTGCCTGTCTCTCTGCTTTCCCGTGGTGCCTGTCTCTCTGCTTCACATGGTGCCTGTCTCTCTGCTTCACATGGTGCCTGTCTCTCTGCTTCACATGGTGCCTGTCTCTCTGCTTCACATGGTGCCTGTCTCTCTGCTTCACATGGTGCCTGTTCTCTCTGCTTCCCGTGGTGCCTGTCTCTCTGCTTCCCGTGGTGCCTGTCTCTCTGCTTCCCGTGGTGCCTGTCTCTCTGCTTCACATGGTGCCTGTCTCTCTGCTTCCCGTGGTGCCTGTCTCTCTGCTTCCCGTGGTGCCTGTCTCTCTGCTTACCGTGGTGCCTGTCTCTCTGCTTCACATGGTGCCTGTCTCTCTGCTTCCCATGGTGCCTGTCTCTCTGCTTCACATGGTGCCTGTCTCTCTGCTTCACATGGTGCCTGTCTCTCTGCTTCACATGGTGCCTGTCTCTCTGCTTCACATGGTGCCTGTCTCTCTGCTTCACATGGTGCCTGTCTCTCGTGCTTCCCGTGGTGCCTGTCTCTCTGCTTCACATGGTGCCTGTCTCTCTGCTTCACATGGTGCCTGTCTCTCTTCTTCTCGTGGTGTTGGGAATATGAGGATAGGAGTCCAGAGATATGTGGAGAGCTACGACAGGGAGGGGGAGGGAGGGGGGGGGAGGGAGGGAGGGGAGGCTGCTACGACAGGGCCGATGAGAGCGAGGGAGGGGGAGAGACTGCTACGACAGGGAGGGGAGGGAGGAGGGGGAGGCTGCTACGACAGGTGCCGATGAGAGCGAGGGAGGGGGAGGGAGGGGAAGTGGTGCCCTGGGGGAGTGTCAGTGTAGAAAGGAAAAAGAGGTGAAAGTGAGGGCAGAAAACAGAGAGGTTTGGGGGAGGGGACATGCCACGCCCCACCCTGAGCTGTCAATCTGAAATGACGCCTCATGCAAGACACCCTGTTCTGTCTCACTAACGTCTCCCTCTGCCCCAGACTCCTCCACCCTCAGTCTCACTACAGCTGCTTTTCCCCCTGCCCTCCTCCTGCTCCACAAGGCTGATTTGCATGTTGTATTGTCCACAGCCAACAGGCAGGTATTCTCCCAGAGCCTACCTGAGAGAAGGCCTACGAGGGGGGGGAGGAGAAGGCGAGTGGGTAGATGGGAGGGTGAAGTAGTGGTAGAGGAGGGTGCAGTGTAGCGCGTTTCGCTACTTCTTCTCAGCTTATCTCTTGTTCTTTCGCTTATGTTCCCGCTTTCTACATGTAGCATAAGCCCAGCCTGAGAAAGAAGGAGGCTTTATTGATAGACAGGAATCTCGAAGCCACATCTCGATGTACTGCCAACGATCCGATACATTAAGATACATAACAGAATGACTAATGTAAATGTAATGTAATGTAATCAAATCAAATCAGGCCGGAATGTAAAAAGGTTAACTATTCTCGCTAGGGGTTCCGGTGGGGCTAGAGTGGCTAGAGTGGCTAGGTCTCCACACAAAGACCATGTAGCCTCTTCAGGTGAACACCTAAATTAGCCATGCTGCCTGTTGTACCTTATAGCAGCACGACATATTTTGCCAATTGCTTGAGTCTTGTCAAATTGCTCGTTGTCAAACCTTGGATTTATTGCAATTTGTAGGAACGTGTAACTCTTCCTCCACCGTGAAAACACTCGCCCAAACACGCCTCCAACTTGCACGAAACTGAGAGAGTGAGGAAGCAGACCATTTGAGGAGCATCAGCCACTGACAGCAGCTTAAGAAACAGTTAGAGAGGAGAGTCTAAATATGAAAGTATTGGTCATAAATCCTTGGTCACATTTCTAAAAACTAACGTGTTCGCCTACACATAATTCTATATAAATACATCGGATTATACCGATGCAAAGATGTTAGAAACAGTGCATGGCGATTTCATCCCACATCGTGCGCACACACACATACGCACACACACACACACACACACACACACACGCACACCACACACACACACCACACACACACACACACACCACACAACACCACACACACACACACACACACACACACACACACACACAACTCAGTTTTCTCCTGGTCCATGTCCAGCTGTCTCCCCGGACATCAATATGCATCCAGTACAAGAACACCACACACACACGCGCACGCGCACACGCACACGCACACGCACACCACACGCACACACACCACACCCACACACCCACACCCACACACCACACACACACACACACACACACGCGCACACTCACTCTCACACTCACACTCACCACACACACACACACACATCACACACACACCACACACACACACAAACACCCACACACCACACACACACACACACACCCACACACACACACACACCATCACCCACACACAACACCCACACACACACCACACACACACACACACCCAACACACACACACACACACACACACACACACACACACACACACACCACACACTACACACCACACACACACACACACACACGACCACACACCACACCACACACAACACACACTCACAACACACACACAACACACACTCATAACACACACACTCACCACGCACACAACACACACGCACTTTTTCCAAAATAAAATGATTGTACAAATGATTGTCTGTTGCCTTTTTTATCTACTTGTTCCGTTCTTCCTGTGTGTGCTCGAACGTTTCACAACACTCCTCAAAGATTCCCACCGATGGCTACCCACAATGCATCACTTCCTGTAGAACTACAAACTAATCAGTCGTGGGAACTACAAGCGAGCATCTGTGATGTCATCTAGACATCACTGCTCGGTTTGTGATGCTGGAGCGCGCATACGTTGCAGTGGGAGGGAACCCAGGGGTGTGGCTGTTCTACGGCAGCAGCTGTATGGAATCCCAAAGCAGGCTGGGAAACTGGCCACAAATGGCCTGGAGGGTCCTCACAGGCCAAAGAAGAGAGAGATGAGAGAGAGAGAAATTGAGAGAGAGCTCAGAGAGGGAGAGACAAGAAGAAGTGGGAAACAGCGAGAGACGTGGGGAGGTGAGGAGAGCGAGAGAGGAGGAGCCGAGAGGCACGGCAGCGGAGAGGATGAGAGGGATCGAAGGAGTGAGGGAGACCGGCGAGAGAGGGGAGGAGGAGAGGAGGAGAGACGGAGACAGACGAGAGAGAGAGAGAGACGACGAGGGAGAGAGGAGAGAGGAGAGAGAGAGAGAGTGAGAGAGGACAGGAGAGCAGATGCGCCTGTTGGGTAGAGAGAGAGAGCAGCACTAGAGATCGAGATTCGTTACACAGGAGATGGGAAGAGAGAGCATGGGGGCAGTCCCGGAGCGGGAGATGACGAGCAAGACATCCGACGGATGGGCAGAGGGGAGAGGCAGGAGGGAGAGATAGAGTGAGAGAGATAGAGAGAGAATTGAGATGAGAGGGTTGAGGAGGGATAGAGAGGAGAGAGACGAGAGAGTGGAGGAGAGATGGAGGAGAGGAGAGAGTGAGAGGGAGAGGATGAGAGAGAGAGTGAGAGAAAGAGAGAGGGATGAGTGGACGAGGAGTGAGAGAGAGAGAGAGAGAGAGGGAGAGAGGAAAGGAGAGGAGAGGAGAGGAGAGAGAGGAGAGTGGAACAGGGCTGAGGAAGGAATTCAGGAGGATAAATGGGGGATAATTGGAAGTATTGAGAGAGTGTCAGGTGATTGATTATGGGGACACAGGTCGGAGACAGGTTTGTGTGTGCAGGCGTGTGCCACACACACGGGTTAGCAGTGGTTCTGAGATGTGGTTCTGAGATGTGTGGTTCTGAGATGTGGTTCTGAGATGTGGTTCTGAGATGTGGTTCTGAGATGTGGTTCTGAGATGTGGTTCTGAGATGTGGTTCTGAGATGTGGTTCTGAGATGTGTCGTTCTGAGATGTGGTTCTGAGATGTGTGGTTCTGAGATGTGGTTCTGAGATGTGGTTCTGAGATGTGGTTCTGAGATGTGGTTCTGAGATGTGGTTCTGAGATGTGCTCAGGATAACCTTCACCCTCTCCAGGGCACTGTGAGAACCTCTCTTTGTAAGTAAGTAAGTAAGTAAGTAAAATGTATTTATAAAAGCACATTTATAACAGTTTTCACTGACCAAAAGTGCTGTACATGGTGCATTCAGTATGCCAACATGAATGGTTAAAATAAGCAACAACAACAATAGCAAAAAATAAAGAGATAAAAATACACGCAATACATATAACCCGGATACTCCACACACAAA
>CAEFZP010001780.1:0-75000 GCA_903064625.1 Mallotus villosus
TTATGTAGTTATGTTAGTTCAGTCTAAGATGTATTCATAATAGGTATAGCCATATTCAATATTATCAAACCTATTTGTTTGGAAATATTATTATACGAGAGTAAATTTTAACTCAAGACATTTGCCTAGATAGAAACGATGTAGGGCAAAAGAACACGAAGTACGGGTTGATTTTGATTGGAGCATACCCTTCCAACTCCCAGCCTTGCACACACTCACGAACACAGCCGATCAGCCGCAGCAGACCTGATCATGGCGGAATGTGAACGAGTTGACAGGAGTAATCAAGGCATGGATAAAAGCATTACGCTGCCACCCGACGAAATCTTTCGGAATTTGGAAAATGCAAAGAGGTTTGCAATAGACATAGGTATGTACCTCCTCCAGGTTTGTTTTCAACTGCTAGCTTACAGTTTCTGGTGGAACGTAGCGAGTTATTGCAGCTAGCTAGGTAGCATAGGTATCTAGCTAGCCTATCTTACTAGCTAGCTAACTAATCATGTCTGGTGTTACTTAGCCATGGTGTGTAAGTGTGTTAACGTACAATTATCTACAAACTAATGTGCGTAGATACGTGGAAACTCATTATTTCAATGCTGACCAGCAATCTCTGGCTTTCCTTGAGGGCTGCATGGTCACCTACAGCTTGCACCAATATTAATGCAAAGTTGTTTAATGCTGCGAACGTTGTTTTTTTTGCTTGGAAGGTGGGTCGTTGACCAAGCTGGCGTATTACTCCACGGTTCAACATAAAGTAGCAAAGGTTCGCTCATTCGACCACAAGGTAAAGGTAGGCTACTGATGCCCCCCTTATATCCCCCGTCATGAACGTAAACACCTGTTTGAGTATGTATGTGACATATCGCTGGCTTGCGTAACGTGTTAGCATGTTCCTAAAAGGGCTCAAAGCTAATCTTATTAAATAAATAACTGCATATAGAACAGACCTACGCTCAGCTACAGTACTCTGCAGTAGTGACTGTGTTGTGTTGTCTTTTAGGAAGCAGATGGAGACCCACTCTATGAGATCTCAGTGCAGGAGGAGATCACAGCTCGCCTTCACTTCATCAAGTTTGAGAATGCCTACATTGAAACCTGCCTGGACTTCATCAAAGACCACCTGGTTAACACAGACACCAAGGTGATCAAGGCGACAGGTGGAGGGGCACACAAGTTCACAGACCTCATCGAGAAAAAGCTGAAGCTCAAGTAGGTGATTCCTTTGAACTTCCTGTATTTGCCGGGTCGTTCTTGATACTGTAGCCTTCTATCATAGGTCAGCGTTGCTGTTTTGTGTTTGATAGACTGGTCTCTCACACTATGACTGTGTCTGTGTGGTGAGCCCAGAGTGGACAAGGAGGATGAGATGACCTGCCTCATCAAGGGCTGTAACTTTGTCCTGAGGAACATCCCCCACGAGGCCTTCGTATACGCCAAACACGCCGACTCAGAGTTCCGCTTCCAGAACTCCAACCCGGACATCTTCCCATACCTGCTCGTCAACATCGGTTCTGGTGTGTCCATCGTCAAGGTAACAGGCCAATCATAAAGGTCACGGGCACTCTCAAGTCTTTCTCTTGTGACTCTTTCTTTCTCTTGCTCTCTTTTCTCTCTCGCTGGGATTCCTTCCTGATTACTGCTGATTACTTCTGACCCCGAACAGGTTGAGTCTGAGGATAAGTTTGAGCGTATTGGAGGAAGCTCTATAGGTGGTGGAACCTTCTGGGGCCTGGGAGCTCTTCTCACCAAAACAAAGGTAAAGACCCACGTTCACACTCCTAGCAGTAGCCAGTGCTCCTCATTGTACGTGGCACATTGTAAATCCACTGTTACAGTGACCTATTATCAGCCTTCATTTGCACAACTGACTCCACACTCCAGAATCATGTTGCCACAGTTATACAAGGTTCCCATGGGTCCTGGAAATCCTTGACATTGTTTTGAAAGCGAGAAAAAAATCTCAGCCTTTGAAAGTTTTAGAAAATAGACAGGAGGTCCTTGAGGGTGCTTAGAATTTATGTTTTGTGCAAGATATATATATATATACATGGAAGTGCTTTGCTGTTGGAGAAGGCTAAATACCAAGTAAGATTGCCATCACTGTAACAGCACAACTGAGAAGGGTTGACATATTCCAAGCCTCCCTCTCTTCCTCTGGGAGCTTCTGTAAAGCCTGCTAGTTCTCATTAGAAACATTCTCAGTATATAACCTTGAGCCGTGTGGGTCAAATTCATGCTGTTCTGGAGGGAGTTGTGCCTGTAAAGTCCTTGAAAAGACATTACAAGGTGTGGGAACCTAGTATAATAGGAGCCTATTAGAGCAAAACACTCCTCATCTCCTCTCCCTTCACGCAGAGATTTGATGAGCTGCTTCAGTTGGCCTCCAGGGGGCAGCACACCAATGTTGACATGCTGGTCAAAGACATCTATGGGGGATCCTATGGCTCTCTGGGCATGACTGGAGACCTTATAGCCAGCAGCTTTGGAAAGTCTGCCACTACTAACAAAGGTGATTAGCATGTCTTAACTGTCTGAAGCCATCTATTTGGTAAGCCTTTTTAAACCAGTGAAGGAAAAGAGACTGAATGACTCACGGTGTTATCTGTTTGCTTGTGCAATGTGCATTCCTCTAGAGCTGGCAATGAACTATCACCTAGTTTAGCGGTGTGGCCTTGGTTTAGTAGCTGACGGTTAAGAAATGTAGCCAGAAATGGCACTGTGCCATAAAGCCTCACAAAGCAATATATTAAACTCTCGGACAGGCTCTCGGTAGGCTCATGGTTTATATGAAGTGACCTTTACCATACCGAATGTTATACTCAACCCTAATCTGCAAATACGTCAACTAATTCTCCACCCACAGCACATGGGTCCTGCTTGGTTTTGTCTTATTATTTTCCTCCTCGACCAAATGTCGAAATACTCGGTTTCAGAAGGCACGTTTGATTGGGCCTAACGATCTCTCTTTGCTCTTCAACACGGCGTGTCCCAGAGTTCTCCAAAGAGGACATGGCCAAGAGCCTCCTGCACATGATCAGCAACGACATAGGGCAGCTGGCCTGCCTGTACGCCAAGCTGCACAAACTGACCAGGGTCTACTTCGGAGGCTTCTTCATCCGGGGCCACCCGGTCACCATGCACACCATCACCTACAGCATCAACTTCTTCACCAAGGCAAGGGCCGGACCCTGCTCGCACAACCAGTGTGTTTGTTTGTGTGTGTGTGTGTGTCAGTGTAGCTCAAGCTGTGTGACAGTGCTTAGAAATGAGTCTAATGTGTGTGTGTGTGTTTCCCAGGGTGAAGTCCAGGCTCTGTTCCTCAGACACGAGGGCTACCTGGGAGCCATTGGGGCCTTTCTCAAAGGAGCAGAGGAAGACAGTAAGTCCAGGAGGGGCTCTGGAGGGGGGCCCTCAGCTTTAGGTCTTATCTTATAATGAAAACATGACTGTATACTTCCATATTGTTTACATCAGTGAAGTGTCTTTCTCCTAATGGATGAACACACTAGCTCCCATTCCACCTGCTGTTGGGTTTCTGTTGGCCTCTATTGGTTTCTGTTGCCCCTGTGAAGGCAAACAACTCCTTGTTTGCAGAAGACAGTATCATTCATCTCCACTAGGGGAGAGTGACTGTCAGGTTCAGGCTCTGGGTTTTTCAGTAATAGACTACCAACTGATTGGAAAGACAGTTTAACAAACACCTCAACATAAAATGACCAGTTCAGACACAACGGTACTCGAGGGCCTCTGAGGCATGAAGGTCAGAGGACAGCATTTTTTTGTAGAAAGGGAAAACCAAGACAACACACAGCCAACGGGTGTATGAAATTCAGCGAAGAACACAATACGGGATACAGTTGGAACACATACAGTGTATAAAGGAAGGATATGACTGATCTACCGATGGGGATTCACACAAGCACATCAGAAATCCCAGATTTCTTCCCCAGATTCTTTCTTCCATGATATTTATCCTGTCGTACGGGTGTTCCAATGTTGCATTGGATACAAAAATAAAAAAAGTGTCTGCCAAATGAAATCCATTGTATCCATGAAAGAGGACGTCATCACGACCCCCATGTTGGTGTGTGCTCCTTGGCTGCTGCAGATCCTAACCTGTACAGCTGGGGGGAGAACTACGCCGGGAGCTCCGGGCTGATGAGCGTGTCTCCGGACCTCAACCCCATGCAGAGGGCCCGCAGCGGAACCGTAAGTCACTACGGAAACGCCACCGTGCGAGAGAGACGATGCGTGCGGTCTGTCCGGCCAAACGTTAGCCTTCAGCTTCCCAGGGGAGCGGGAAGAAATGTGTCGGCGAGGAAAGGGTTGGCTGTTTGGAAAGTTTCGCTGACCTGTACCCCACACACACACACACACACACAACCCTCCGCCTCTCAACCAGACAGATATTTGAGATGGTTTGACCAGATGGCGATGGTTTCAATCAATCAGAGAGTGAACTGGTGAATTACCTTGTTATCAGCACAATGCCTAAACCTCCCAAATGAGTTTAGTGAGAGCTCCATTGGTTTATAAAGAGTTGGTTAGAGTGCTTTCATTGGCATGAGCTGTGTAGGTCAGTCTTATCCCACACCACAAGATGGTGCTCCTAACCC
Source organism: Mallotus villosus (assembly GCA_903064625.1). NCBI lineage: Eukaryota > Metazoa > Chordata > Actinopteri > Osmeriformes > Salangidae > Mallotus > Mallotus villosus. The sequence continues at coordinate 4,617 of CAEFZP010001780.1, forward strand.
ACATACCGCAGTTTCATTTGGGTGACATTTCACTGTTCCCGACATCTTCAGTCTGCCTCTTTCTTTTTTCTTTCTTTCTCTTTTTTCTCATCCCATTTCTGAGATAAATGTCTTGGTATTTTACCCTGGAAATGTCACCGCCGTTGTCCTATTGTGACCATACCCCTTATCGATCTTTTCAACCTGACATTCTCTTGTTTTTCATGTTCCTGTCTTCTGTCTGTCCTTCCATCTCTCCCTGCCTCTTGATCACCTCTCCTTTCCTCCAGTTCCCAGTAAGTACTCTGTATCTGGGTGGGGCTGTTTAAAGGGGCTCTTCAGGACACGGCTTGTGCTGTGGACCTGCTGGAGCTCCAGGCCCGCGCCCTCCACAAGTGGTCCTGACCCTTAGAGCCAGATTCACAAGCTTTTAGACTCCCATCTGATTGGCCTCAGAGACGGTAGTCCTATCTGGAGACCTTGCTGTGGTTTTGAGATGTGTTGGGGACTGGCTTATTGAAATGTTTCTCATAATAACATGGTGTGATGTGACTAAATAACAGTGGTACCAGAAATCAAACTCCAAACTCCCGGTTTAGTTGTATCGCGGGTTAGAGTCACTGTTCGGATCATTTTTAGTATTATTTATGTTGCTTTACACCACTACTTAATAAAGAATGGTATTCAGTTGAGGTCACAACGTTCTTTAGTAGTACTGGACATGTAGCCCACTGTGCTTGGTGTGTGTGTGTGTGTCTAGATTAACTGCGTACCTAGTTGCTGTACTAACTTCAAGGACATTCGAAGATCTTGTCATGAACAAAGAAGTTGTAGGTTTTCCCTCTCTTTTCGCTCTTTCCCTTTCTTTCTCCCTTTTTCATTGACTCTCTCTCCCTCTCTCTCTCTCCCTCTCTCTACCTCTCTCTCCCTCCCTCTCTCCCTCCAGTTTGATATGTTGGAGATGGACCGTCTGGAGCGCCAGCTGGTGAACCTGCCCCTGCTGCAGGATGCGTCCTCCTACATTCCCGACACGGTGGACCTGACGGAGGACGCCCTGGCCAGGGAGTACTGGCTCTACTGCTTCCAGGAGGCCCTGGACGGGGTGAGGCCTGCAGGGGGCGCTCCTCTACACACCCACATAGACCTCCCATCAATATCATATGTGTGTGTGTGTGTATATATTTATGTACACACACAGACCTCGCATGAACTGTCGACAACAACCGAGATCCGACCCAAACCCTCAGAGAATAATCATGTTTATTTCCCAAGCGACGTACAGGGGAGGGTTTGAACCTGTGACCTCTTGATCCGCGGTCCAGTGCTCTACCACCGAGCCATGCCCGCCCCCAGAGAAGAAAAGCTTTATAGTTTTTTCTTGTGTTCCAGGTGGTGAAGAGGGCTGTGGCCAGCCAGCCAGACCTCCCTGAGGTCGCGGAGCGGGCGGAGAAGTTCCGTCAGAAGTACTGTCACAAGCTCCAGACCCTGCGACACCAGCCCTTGTAAGGAAAACCGCCCGTTCCACATGCCAGGACACACGTCATGGCTCCTCCAGCAAGCATCTGCACAGCACTGTTAGAACCTTCTAGACTAGAGCTCAGTAACTTGTCTCTTTAGCGTCTTCTGTGTGTGCTTGTTTTTAAATTCATCTAACTTTGCACAAGTTCTACTCTAGATCTAGACTAGATGTCGATTATGTTCAAATGAAGGCTGAAGTTGCGCAATGTCTGGGTGTTGATGAATTCACTGTTTATTAAGTGAGTAGTTGTGATTAGAGGATAGCTTGTGTGTGTGTGTGTGTGTCTATTTTGTGTGTTTCCGAGTGTGTTTCTTTCTTGCTAACGTAGAGTGCTTCTCTTCTCACTTCTAGTGCTTATGGATCCCTCACTGTCAGAAGTCTATTAGACACAAGAGAACACTGTTTAAACGAGTTCAACTTTCCCGACCCCTACTCTAAGGTCTGAGCGCTGTCTCTCCGTGTGGCTCTGTCGTTTCTCTTCCTGTGTGTCTTGTACTTCTCCTCGGGCATCGTTTCAGTCCGTTTGTGTCCAAGACTGGTTTCTCAGCTCCTCTCCTATCCTTCCCTTCCTCTCCTTCACGTCCTCTCCTTCCTCCCCTCTCCTTCACTTCCTCTCGTCCCCTCAGATTAAGCAGAGGGAGAATGACATGGCCCTCAAGTACTACCAGAAGGCCGTGAGCTCCCTGGAGCAGCTGAGCTGGGAGCAGAGGCAGTTTGCCCTGGTCCGGGGCCTGCTTGCGGGGAACGTGTTCGACTGGGGGGCCAAGGCTGTGTCTGAGTGAGTGGAGCCGTGAGGACAGGGCCCCCCGGAGCCACTCTGGGGGCCTCGGATTCAGGGTACTAAACCCTGGTCAGAACAACTGTGACGATTTTTCGAAACTCAATGTGAAAGAGATTTATTGTCATATGCATAGTGCAACGCAGGTCATTCTGGGCACTGAAACTCATCTCATTGTGTCAAGTCTTTGTATAAAATGGTGTCAGCCTGTTTGTCGAATTGTAAAGCTTGTATTAGAAGGATGTTAGGATTGTATTTTTTCGAACACACAAATGATGCTTTTGCTAGACATTGGATGTTCTCTCTTTCACGCTCTGTCACTCCCTGGCTTCTTTCCACAGCGTCCTGGAGTCCGATCCAGAGTTTGGCTTTGAGCAGGCCAAGCGACAGTTGGAAGGTACTGTTCCTCTGTATCTCCACTGCTTCGTGTGTGGAAAAACATTCCGTCTTGACCAATCTGCTGTCATTCAGTTGGCTTCCTCTAGTCACCGTTGAAAAGCCCTGAAAGGAGGATCAGCTACTGACACCTCTTCTCCCTTCTCCTCTAGAGCGTCCTTGGCTCGTTGATGCTTTTGACCAATGGCTGGAGAGACTGAAGGTAAAAATGCTGCTCGCCTCTGCTGTGTGATTTATTGAATAGATACATAAAAAATTATTTAAATGAACGTATAATATAAAGACATAATCAAATATTGTAAAACCTGTTGAGGATGAGTGTTTATTGTGCAGTTGATAGCGAGGCTGGTGTCGTGTGGTGGCGTGATGCTGGGGAACTGTGAAGGAGAACTACTGACGCTGGCCCTCTCTCTCCACAGGGTCCTCCTCACAAGTGTGCCTTGTTTTTCGTAGATAACAGTGGGATAGACATCATTCTGGGGGTGTTCCCCTTTGTCAGAGAGCTCCTCTATCGAGGGACAGAGGTAGGGACCCCTGCCGGGACCGTAACCCTGACACACACACACACACACACACACAATGCTTCCTTTACTCAAGATATTTCATTGACAACTGTGATTAGCAACACGACTTCCATCATAACACCTCCAAGCTTCTCTCTCTCTCTCTCTCTCTCTCCTCTCTCTCTCTCTCTCTCTCTCTCTCTTTAAAGGTTGTACTTGCCAGCAACTCTGCTCCAGCTCTGAATGATGTGACCAATGGTGAACTGCAGATTCTGACTGAGAGGATTGCTGCCATGGACCCTGTCATTCAGTGAGTTGTTGTAAGCGCTCTGCGCTGTGTGGTTAACGCTGTGGTCGCTCCTGTCGGTCAGGTGACTCGGTGGAACCCTGGGAGAGGGGAGGAGGGAGGAAGCAATACTGAGAGGAGACGTGTGATGTTAGCTTCTCTCTCTCTCTCTCTCTCTCTGTCTCTGTCTCTCGTCTCTCTCTCTCTCTCTCTCTCTCTCTGTCTGTGTGTGTGTGTGTCAGGACTGCCATCAAGGAGGACAAGCTTGTCTTGGTCCAGAGTGGCTCCAGCTCTCCCTGTCTAGACTTGAGGTCAGTTTTCCTCCCCAACCAATAACCACTGGTATCGTACCTGGATCTGTACATGAATAATAATCAATACAATTTACAATAATAATAAATAAACAATGTTAAAATGAGTCATTTCAAATGTGGTTCGAGTCGACCCCTAGTCTGAGGTGTGGAGGTTAGCGATCCTGAGCGAGTCTCTCCCCGCTCTCCCCTCAGTCGTCTGGACAAGGTCCTGGCCAACGTCGTGCGCGAGCGCCACACCGACCTGGTGATCATCGAGGGGATGGGCCGTGCCATCCACACCAACTACTACGCGTCGCTCAGCTGCGAGAGCCTCAAGATGGCCGTCCTGAAGAACTCGTGGCTGGCCGAGCGGCTGGGGGGCAAGCTCTTCAGCGTGGTGTTCAAGTACGAGGTGCCCCTGAAACCTCACCAGGAGTCGGCGGCGCTGACGCCGTCATGAGCTCCCCGGGACTCCTCCGGCCTGATCAGAGGCTCTCCGGCTCTACAGACACAACTACAGGAGTGTACATTACATGCGCCATACATGGTGTATCTATAGGAGCTTCTATGGGAGTATATCTGTAGGAGCATGTATGGACACCTGTGTTAGAGGTACTTCCTGGAGCATGCATCTATCGCGGCTTCACATAGTTGTGTACATCCGTAGGAGCTACTTGTAGGAGGTTACATCTATATGGGCCCAACTGGAGGAGTACAATTCTATAGGAGCTACCTTTAGACACTTCTATAATCGTGTCTAGGAGCAGGCTGGAGGAGTCCTGCTGGTGTTTATGATTGGATGAAACCACGACTCACCCGATGAATGGTACTGGCTCAGGCATTATCAATAACCAATGGGACTCTAGATTATTTGAAAAACATGCGGAGGGATTTAATACAGGAGTTGTTTCTTAATATCAAACTGTACTCATTGTTTTGTGTTTTCTTCCGGTTTCACTAGAGTCTATACACAGTTAACCATGGTTTGCACCAACAACTTCAGTGTTCTGGCTAATCCACAACCTGAATATAGCCTAGGTAAGCAGCCAAAGCCAACTGTTGTTAGTGGTTGCTGGAGGTGTGTGTGTGTGTGTGTGCGTGTGTGTGTGTGTGTGTGTGTGTGTGTGTGTGTGTGCGTGTGCGTGTGTGTGCGTGCCAGCTCGAAAGAGGGACAGACAGTTCATGGAAACAAAATCTGTAATCAGTGAGTACCCCGTCGTCACGCGTCAGTATCCCAGCGGTTCCCATGGCAACGCTGCTCTGCCACGGTGGGTGGGTGTGGGAGTTTAGGGTGGTGGTGGGGGATCTCACATGAATGTTATGATACCAAGGTAATTATCCATTTCACTAGCTAAACTTTTTATCTTTTTCTTTCTCTTTTTTTTCTTCTTTTTTCCCCTTCACGAAATGCGTTTAATGTGCCTTCAGGTTGTTGTCGTGATCAATGCAAGCGTGATTCGCACAAAATGTCACCATTTAGGTCCTCCATTTTAATGGAGAAATACAAGCACACTGGGATTGTCTACTTTATTCTGTCATTAGGAGTCGACCGATGAGTCCTCATGAGGCTGCTTGGTCTGTTGCTGCCCAGTCAGGTAGAACAGCTGGGAAATGGAGGATCTGGAGGTCAAGACCAGAAGTATTCATACCATTATCAGGGAATTTGTTTTTAGCAAAGTAAATTAGAGTTCCAGAAGGTGGCAGTGTTTTACTGATATTTTCTGCAACCAGTACATGAACTTAAATTCACTGTTTAATTGACTTTCTTAGGGTGGTCCGAATCAAGACTGTGAATATAATGTTGATCTATCCAACTTGTATTTCTTTAAGCTAACTTCACTCACTATAATCAGTAATGGATGTCCAAGTAATAGTATTAACGGTCAAATGTAAAAGGGAGACATGGTAATGAGATAAGCAAGGGGATAAGGTATGAAGGTGAGAAGTTCCATCCTTTCACAAAAGCAATGACACACACCGATTGACATGAACCTGAGAAATGTGCCATTGGAGGAGTGTGAAATGATCTGTTGTACATGTTAGCCATCACAATGTACTCTCTTGGGCAAGGACCTACTTTGGTGTCTTAAGTCGACGTTTGACTTGCTCTATGTTTCCAAAGCTGTATTAGCCTAGCTTGTTGACTTAATTTGTGATATTATGTATTATCATTTGTACATACATGTGATATAAAAGTGTAAATATAATTCATTTGCATTACTAAGTGTAAGAGCTCATGGTGCAAGTTTTAGTAGGGATGGTATGCTATTCTCCTGACAATCACTTTAAATTAAATGGTGACTATTTTACACATCTGTGTAGTGTGTTGTTTGTTGTAGGCGAGTGCGACATGTCTACGTATCCTGGGGAATAACCCAAACCGACACGGTACCCGTGTCATTAAAGCGCTGTATGAAGTGCCCCAGGCGCCCTAGATAAGAGACAACGTGCGGAGGTGTTTGCCCACCGACCGTGCTAGCGCTATATCGGGGAGTCATGTGCTGATTGAGCTCGGTGCCACGCAGGGGGTCCTGACGAACCCGCTGTGCCTCCTCTTTATCATTACCCCTGCTGACACCACGTGAACGCGCATTAGTTCCAGTTTTAGTGTTTCTTTCTTGTCAAATACTTAAGTGAATGCGGACAGCTAATTATATTGATTTATTATATCTATTGAAATGCTTGTTTGTATAATAATAGAATACAGTTCGAGAAGGTGGCACTCTAATTTGTATAAATATAATACATCTATTAATTTCCATTTGCTCATGGTCCTTGATTACTTACCCTGTAATACATTTGAGTTGCCTAGTAATTTTCTTTTTGAAGGTTTGGGTTCAGCCAACAGAACGTAATTCATATTTTTCAATATACATGGAAATGACATGGTATGATATGTTCTTGTCGGCTTCACCTGTGTGTGTAGCTCTCTGTTCAACTCTGAATGGGACAAACGCTGACATCAGCCACTACGTGGTCGCGCATTGCCTGGTCGCGCGCACTCAGGCTGTGACTCTCCTCATAAACCAGAAACAATCCCAACGATCTACACATCCTGCAGTGAGTGGACTGCACGGACGGAATTTCAGTCCCCGTTTTTTTGCATCATTCTACAGACTTTTATAACTGACTCGCTTTTGCAATTATAGACAACCTTAACTGTAGGCCTACAGAACAGACGCGGGTAAGATAATTTTATTTTCGTTTTATATTAGTTAATGAAGAATCCTTTGGCTGTCGTTCTACAATAGATATCCATCCCAGTGCTATCGTACGTATTTATTTAGATCATTAATTTGGTTATCGAATTATTTCCCAACAAATTACATTCAAAACGTCCACTTTTGTTGCTTTCAAAAAAGTTACTTATTTTTTTGTGAATAGGCTGGATATGGACATCCCTGAAATGAGCCCATATCTGTCATCCTACATCTGTATTTTTTTCCTGGTGTTTGCATGTAATGTGAATCTTTGTTCAGCACAAAGTACTGTTGAGTCTCAGAAAATAAGCAAAATTACATTATTTTAGTAAAGGAAGGGCCATGCGGAAACTGATGTTTGTTTGTGGATGTGTTTGTGTACATTTCAGGTATTGTGTCTCTGTTAGAGATATCCAATACAAAGTCAAATGAAAGCAGACATGGGGAGTTCGTAGCTTCACCAGTACCAAGCATGTTGATGAGAGATAAGTCCATCAGCTCGATCATGGCAAAAGTGTGTGTGTATGGGAGGGGAGGGGGTACCTGCCAAAGCTGTAGCCTCATCATAATCACTAATGAAAGGCTGGATCTTTCTCTCCACAGGTTACTAAAATGAGTTGTTATTGTTTGTAAGCCAAGGTGTACAATATATGCCGTTCCAAAATCCCTGTCTGGAATGCTCATGTTCTAAAATCATTTAGACACAGACACACACGCGCTCGGGTCTCGCTCTCTCTCTCTCTCCCTCTTTCTCTCTCTCTCTCTCTCTCTCTCTCTCTCTCTCTCTCTCTCTCATTCTCACTTCATATCTCTTGCCCTCTGCGTCCGACTTCTCTTTGGTTTTTCCTTCTCTCTTTTGTGTCTTTTCTCACTCTCCTTCCTGTCAGTGGGTCGTGTGTGGCTCGGCTCCTGCTGCTGTTTGTGTCTCAAAGGGAACGTGTTTCTCCGTGGGTGTCTGGAGGAGGCTCCCCCGCTGTGGGAGAGAGAGACAGAGAGAGAGTGAGAGAGGGAGGGAGAGAGAGAGAGAGTGATAGAGAGGGAGAGAAAGAGAGAGAGAGAGAGAGAGAGAGAGAGAAAGAGAGAGGGAGTGAGTGAGTGAGTGAAAAAATTGGTTTATTTGTTTGTGTGTGTGTGTGAGAATGAGTATTTGTACAAATGTGTGTATGCGCGTGCGTGTCCTCCACAGGAAGATAAGGCCCACGGGTGTCTGTGATGTTGCCGTGCAACAGTGGCGGTGGCAGTGTTCGGCGGCGGCCCACATCTGTGGGAGCCGCAGCTGAACGACACTCACCACAGCAGCCATTCTGTGGCTCTCATGGTCCCAGCTCTCAGCCTGACAGATGGACCTTCCTTATGGCTCTTTTTATCACCCTGCCAAAGCACTTCCAGGGAGCTTCAGCGCAACTAATACACCCCCCCCCAAGCTTCCAAACCACCTTGTCAATGTGTGAAGCCCTCACCACACACACACACACACACACACACACACACACACACACACACACACCACCCCTCCGGTATTGTTTGTGCGGAGGCCTTTTGGTTGAGGAAGAAAACATTTTCAGTTTCAGAGATTGCCTCAGTCAGAGCAGCTTGGCTGGCTTTTTTTTACTATATTTCTTTTTTTACAGGTTTCACTGTATCTGGCGAGCAGTCATCCGTCAGTTAGAACTGACAGTAATGAACAGTAATCCATTGCATGTTTGACCCCATGAAACCGTGTCTGCGAGTCGTCTGTGTTCTTTCCATTGTTCTATGAACAAAAACGGTGAAGAAGTCAGACATGTTGGTTTGGGATGTTCTCTTTGGGGCAACAAGGTCACCTGACCTTTCTCCCCCTCACTGTCAGTTCGCTTAACTAATCCTTGCTGACAAACACAATCTTACCACGTTACGAAACACAGATGGAGCACATCACCTACCAGCTACAAGCAAACTAACTGAGCAAATAACCTGATCAAAGGGAAAGAGGGGATGGCCTGGATTTGAAGCGAATGTCTGTAATCTCTTTAAGCGGGACAGCCTCTAACTGGGATTTTGTGGCAAGTTTTTCCAAGTGCTCTGACTATCTGGAGAGATAGCCGGATAGAGCCGGATGGTTTGCGACCAGCAGGTGAAGCTATAGATGTATAAAAAAACGTGACCTAACTGCCAGAGCTGGCTTTTGCGGCTCGCTGACTCCTGCCCATGTGTAGACCCTCTTGTACACATGAAACACACACACTATATACACACACACACACACTATTCTTTTAGTACATGGGTTCCCCAGTGGGCTGTGTGAGTGTGGTGTGGTGTGTGTCCGTATGAAGCTTGTCCAAGACCTCTCAGTGTGGAGCCTGGCTGATAAGGTGCAGAGCAGAGAGCTCTCAGATCTCATCCCTGGTTAATGGAGCAGACCTCCTGAGCTGGCCCTTGTCCTAGCGCCGTGAGATTGGCTTTAACTTTAGTCCTCGCTGCTTTGCACTTTCATCCCTCCCTTCCTTTCTCTCTCTCTCTCTCTCTCTCTCTCTCTCTCTCTCTCTCTCTCTCTCTCTCCCCCCCCTCTCTTTCTCTCCCCCTCCTCTCTTTCTCTCCCCCTCACTCTTGTTTTAACTCAGCCAGCAGAAACCCCTGTTCTATGCAGCCCAGTGGGTTTGTCAAAAGAGGACCCCCAGGGTTCAACACGGCCATAGACCAGTGAATGTATCATTGTCCGTGCTCATCGTCTGTGGTTAAAAGTGTTAAAGGTGCACCTGGCTTCATCAAAGCCCCCCCCCCTCCCTGTCCATGCCAGTGTCCGGGCCCCTCCTTCAGCCACTTCCACTACGGCCCTGGCAGCGGACGTTAGATCCCACCTTGGTCATGCAGGGCTGGATAATACAGGGGGCAGTGGGGGGCGTGTGCTTGGAGGCGGTCTGTGTGTGTGAGGCAGTGCGGGGGAGGGCTTGTGTTCATCATTAGAAGATACAGGGAGGAAAGAGCACTAAACACCCCTCTGCGCACACACACACACACTCATCCTGGGGTGTTCTATTGCTCTGGGACCCCTCAAAGGACCACCTGTCAGCCACATTTGAAAGCTGCAGGGGGAAGGACACTACTGGTTTTGGATGCTCTTCTGGGCTGCTCTACTGGGCTGCTCTACTGGGCTGCTCTACTGTGCTGCTCTTCTGGGCTGCTCTACTGGGATGCTCTACTGGGCTGCTCTACTGTGCTGCTCTTCTGGGCTGCTCTACTGTGCTGCTCTACTGTGCTGCTCTTCTGGGCTGCTCTACTGGGCTGCTCTACTGTGCTGCTCTTCTGGGATGCTCTACTGGGCTGCTCTACTGGGATGCTCTACTGGGCTGCTCTACTGGGCTGCTCTACTGTGCTGCTCTACTGGGATGCTCTACTGGGCTGCTCTACTGGGATGCTCTACTGGGCTGCTCTTCTGGGCTGCTCCTTATGGGCTGCTCTACTGGGCTGCTCTACTGGGCTGTTCTACTGGGCTGCTCTGCTGGGCTGTTCTACTGGGCTGCTCTACTGGGCTGCTCTACTGGGCTGCTCTACTGGGCTGCTCTACTGGGCTGCTCTACTGGGCTGTTCTACTGGGCTGCTCTACTGGGCTGCTCTTCTGGGCTGCTCTACTGGGCTGCTCTACTGGGCTGCTCTGCTGGGCTGCTCTACTGGTCGCAGGTTCAAATCCCCCTTTACGTTGCTTTGGATACGCAAAGTGTCCGCTAAATGAACTGACTGAGTCTTTCCATTTCTCATCTCCTGCTCACCTCAAGCCTATTCAGACTTGAATGCTCATGGCTTCCTGTAGTGGCTCATTCAGCTTCTGTGCAGGCGGCGCTTCTCTCTCTCTCTCCTTTTGTGTGTGGAAGAATTTCCTTTTTCCGATGCCATCTAATCATTGTGCTCAGAGTGTACTTGTAGCTGTAGTTTGGATCTCCTCCGTTTCTTTGGGAAGACCCCAGAACCAGATTCTCCTCTCCACAACTGCGTCACTCGATGTGCAGCTATCACACCTCCAACCTATTCACACTCTCTGTGTGGGGAGCAGCAGGTACACACACACACAATGAGCCCAAACACGCATATAGGCACGCTCACAGACAATGCGCACAAACACACACACAGACACACAAACAAACACACGTACACACACACTCGAGGGTGCCAGGAGAAGAAGGTCTCACCGCAGCTAGCCTCCCACCGCTGTTAGCAAACATCACAGCTGGTGAAACTCCCAGAGACAGGCCTCTCTCTCTCACACACACACACACACACACACACACTCACACACACGCACATAACCCTGACCATCCTGCCAGCCAGTAATCTCCCAGCAGGCCTGCCTGTTATGGTGCTACAAATTTCCCCTGACAGGCCCTGGTTGTGATGGCTTCCCTCCTCCTCCCCCCCCCTCTCTCCCCTCCCACTGGCTGCCTGTTTTAGAGAGGCCTGAATCACCCAACTTAAACACCCAGGGTGTGTGTGTGTGTGGCTTACAGTTTGTGTGCGTCTCCCCGAAGTGATGAACGAGGCAAGACTGCATCGACCGACGCTCCTGCAGAAGACACGGACACGGGCGCGCGCACACTCCGGCATCAACGGCTCAATACATCTTCTATATTGACTTTCTGTAAGGGCAGAGCTCGCTGTCTGTCTTTAACACAAAAGAGGCACCCGTCGCTAGCCAGAGAACAGCATTAGCGTTACGTTGCCACGGTAATCGACTGTTGCAGTCTATCCAAGTGGAGGACAGGCCACACCTTATTCTATTAGACACAACCATAGCAACGGTATAGAAACAACCTACTTTCAATGAAGATGGTCATGAGGCAGTGTATTTCCTCCTCCATGCAAGGTATGCCAGAAGCGTTTTCTTCCTGTAATACAGATGTAAGATAAACGTAAAGCACCAACCTCCAACAGAGATGTGACTTTGTGAGGCAGGAGGAAGGACGTGACCCAGTTAGAATCACTGATGGACTGCCTCACGTCTCAGACTACACTCACAGATCTGTAACCCACGGCAATTACAGTCTTTCTACGTCTCTTTGTCCTTCTCACGGTTCTCCAGAGTCTCTCTCTCTCCCTGTCTCTCTCAGGACTCCAGTCTCTCTCCCCAGTCTCTTTAGAGTCTCTCTCTTTTTCGGTCTCCTGGTCTCTCCATAGATGGGTAGAGGAGTCTTGAGATGGTAGACTCGATGGCAATGTCAAAGCCATTCTCTGTCCCTCCATTGTCGGCGTGTTAGTTTTAAAAGTGTATTTGCACATGTTCATGTATAGCGTAAAGAATGAATCATTCGGTTCATGTATCGAACAAAATAAACACCATGAAGACCAAAACATGAAATGTGATTTCTCTGTCCAGCAGGTGGCGCTGTGTTAACAGACGATGACTCTCTCCTGGTGTCTCCGTCTGACTCTCTTCCTGGTGGCCACCCTGGCCGTGTCACACAGCGCCGAGCCCGGCTCCACACACACCAAGAGGAGGCCCGCCCCGCCCTCACCAGCCAGCGGGAACGCCCTGCAGTACCCCGATCCACCAGTGGGGTACGGCCGGGAACGTGGAGGCCAGGGGGTCCAGGGTGCCCGTGGAGCCCCAGGCGGGCACCTCTCCCGAAGGCCCGTGCAGCCTCTGGGCTGGCCGGAGGAGGATGGGCCAGGCCTGGAAGGGCTGAACCCAGTGAGGCTGGAGATGGGCCCGGGCAGGGAGAGAGAGAGAGGTCGTGCAGGCTTCAGGAACCCCTTGCATGGACGGGAGAATCACCCGCTCGGGGGGATGGGGACACGCAAGGGCCGCGGCCACGGCCAGGGGCAAGGGCACCACTTTGAGCCCAGGAGACATGGGGGTCGGAGAGACAAGGGCAGGCACGGTAAAGGTGAGCTCTCACGGTTGCTTCCGGAAGCGTTAGATAAAAAAACACAGTCCCACCAGCCTGTGGGAGTCTCTCTTTACATTCATTCATTCCTTTATACAAGATAACTGAAAGGATATTTATCTAACCTGTATCTTATCTTATCTTTTGAGATCGATGAGAGGGTTCTTTGGTTGTCCTTTTATCTGTATCTGTAGTATGTGAGAGACTTAATAATGTCATCCTTGAATCAATACCAGAATGTTCCCCTTATCTCGGATCCATCAGAGAGCAGCTATGATAACGTCTGCTCCTCCATTCTCCTCCCCCACCCTTGTCTTTGTCCCTCCCCCTCCCTCTCCCTTCTCCCTCCATGCCCCTCCCCCCTTTCTCCTCCTTCGCCTTCCTCCCTCCCACTATATCTCTCTTCTTCCCCCCTTCCTCCCTCACTCCCTTCTCCCCTCCCTCTCCCAACCTCCCCCCCTCTCCAGGCTTCCTCCCAGAGCCAGAGCTGAGGGCCAGCGATCTGTCTAAGGAAGGCCTCTCCATCGCCTCCCTCTCCCACAGCCTGACCCCGCCCCCTGAACCCCCCTCCCCCATCGCCGCCGGCTACGGCTCGGGCTTCTCCATGGTTACCACGGTGACGAACGAGCATCCCCCAACGCTGCCGCCAGCGTCCACCAAGCCCCAGGTGCGCCCCAGCAGACAGCAGGCCTTGTTTGGGACAGCGTCTGGTAGGCCTCAGGGTTTCCAGGCCAGGGAGAGACTAGGTGATGGCCAGGGAGAGACTCCCTGCTGGGGGGAGACAAGGCCACAAGCACCTTGGTGCTTTCACATCCTTACTAACGCTGAACCGATTACACGCGTTTCTGCTCAGGGGAGGAGGGGAATGTGGTTGTGATTAGCTGGGAGTTGACAGGCTTTTTTGATGTGACTATAGATGTGCCAGTGTTGTCACATGAAATAATTGCATATTTCTCAAAGGGTTTATTGTAATTGTTGTGTTTTGAAAAGAACACCCTCTTTTGCTCTCTTTGTCATCAGGTTTTATTGGGAAATATATTGGGTTTAGAATACATTCTTAGAGTACCATCTGTGTTTTAGGCAGTGGACTTTATGAGTTGTAAATGTGTGTGTGTGAGAGAGTGTGTGTGTGTGTGTGTGTGTAGCGAGGTGTCGTTTACCCCTCCTCCTCTCAGCCATCTGTCCTTCACGTTCTCCCAGCATGCTGCTGTCAACACAATGCTCTCACACACATCCCTCCTTTATCCCCCTCCCTGGCTACACACACACCGGCAGACAGTCACTCCACACACACACACACACACACACATAAATACGCACAAATACAGGGACCCAGCCGAAGACACGCCCGTGACACAAATACACAGGCACAAACTAGACAGTACAAAACAACACTTTAATTGGACGGTGCCGGTGTTAAAATCTCGATCAAGTCTGGTTCCGCGGAGGTCCTGGCCTCTGTCTGTGCTCACCCAGGCCCTTAGCGTAATAAGAGCTTCTCAAGCTACGCCTGGCTTTACAACCTTGACCGACCGTTTGATGTGTGTGCACCCGTCACATTTCCACTGCTTGGTATGCTGTTAACAAGCATGGCTAAGAGAACCCTGGAGACCCAATGTGTCTTTATACAAGCTGTCAGAGTGGACTGGCCTTGCAGCGGGGCGGTTCTGGCCGACACAGACACAGGCTCAATGACACAGGAGGGATGTTGAGAGTGTTCTTAATTAAAGTTCGATCGGCGCTGATGGTTGAATAACCAGCGGAGCACCGAGCCCCGGTGCAATTAATCTCCTTGATGTCTCTCCGTGTTAGCGTGGGAGGTCAGGAAGCTGGAGGGGATCATTAGGTGTGAGGAGGCCGGGCGTAGAGCCTCGTTGTGATGAATGATTTCCACAGCGCCGGTCTCGGAGTTCGCCCGAGAGGGCGCTCATTGCTGGGTCGCCTGACCCCAGGTGTGCCTGTGATTGGTCAGTGAGCAGGACGTGGTCAGGATTTGAAGAGAGGGAGGGATAGTTTCTGGGATAATCGAGTCATTTAGCATGGGCTTCGGGTGAACATGCTGTGTTCAGACATGACTTGAACATACTTCTATTCTTCTTGGGGTAACAGAGGTGGTTTGGTGACGAGGTTCACCAGGGCACCCTGTGTAATGGACTAGTCGTCTTCGTCAGGTCTGGGATGTGTGATGGTGACTGGGTGTAAATGATGACGTACCATTTTGTGGTTTGCAGAGACCAGGTCGGGGGAGAGGCCAGGGGGAGGTGATGCCCACCCTGGACATGACGCTGTTTGACTGGACAGACTACGAAGACATGAAGCCTGTGGATGTCTGGCCTGCCTCAAGGAAGAAAGGTCAGGCAACCAACCAGCGATACATCCAGTCAGTCAACCAGCCAGCCAGCCAGCCGGCTATCTATCCAGCCAACCAACCAGCCAGCCAGCCAGCCAGCCAGCCAGCCATCTAGCCAGCTACCCAGCCAGCCAGCCAGTCAGCCAGCTAGCTGTCTTTCTAGCCATCCAGTCAGCCAGGTAGCCATCCAGTCAGCCAACTAGTCAGCCACTCACTCCCAGCATACAGTAGTACAGGGCTCACTGCAGTGCCTTATCAGTGCTCATGGTGCTAGGCCATTGGAGATGCACAGATTCATTCATGTTGATTTCACACGTTCCTAAACGTGTGATCTTCCCCCTCCAACACTTTGAACATGTTGTTGTTACACCGGGTGACACACCTGCCTGTATTTAACGTGTACATATTGCACCCTCCATCTGTGCTGTGTGATAGTGTTGTGGTGTCAGTGATGGGAGGTGATAGTGTTGTGATGTCGGTGATGGGAGGTGAGTGTTGTGGTGTCGGTGATGGTGATGGGAGGTGATAGTCTGGCATCTGGTTGTTCTCACAGACAAGCGTCGCAGTAAGAACCTGAGCAGTGGCAACATGACGGTGGACACCGATGCCATCGAGCCATGTGATCACCACCTAGACTGTCTCCCAGGTGAGTCAGCAGTTCCCATGACCCCTGACCCTTTACCCATAATCCCTTACCCATGACCATTTACCCATGACCCCTGACCCGTTACCCATAACCCCTTACCCACGACCATTTACTGGTTACCCTTGACCCATGACCACAGTTCCCCTACCACCTCCCCCCTGACCCATGATCATATACTGGTCATCTTCCTGAAGGCATTGATGACAACAATAGCAACCTTGCAGTACAGTTGTGATATTGGCCTGCATATTGAGTTCCAGGATGACCCTGTGGACCTGCTGGTCAGTGTGTGTAACGTTTTGAAGCTGGTCATGTTGCTAGACGACCTCTCTGTGACCCACAGGCTCCTGCTGTGACCTCAGACAGCACGAGTGCAAGCCCCACAACCGAGGCCTCAACAACAAGTGTTACGACGACTGCATGTGTGAGGAGGGTGAGTATCAGGCATTTGGCCGGGGTCAACGTGTACATCTCACACACCCTGAGCATTTTTTCCATGTTAACTTTCACGCTGACCGCTGGCAAACGGGGGCTACGTTCTCCAGCCACCTCGCTGTGTTGTCACGAGGAACCGCCCAACACGCTCTGTGGAGCTTACCGGTTCTCCGTCTGGTTCCAGGGTTCCGTTGCTACGCTAAGTTCCATCGTAAGCGCCGCGTGACGAGGAGGAGGGGCCGCTGTGTGGTGCCAGAGTCCGCCAACAGCGACCTGGGCGCCTTCATCACCGTGTGAGGAGGAGGAAGAGGAGCAGGAGAGAGGAGGAGCAGGAGGAAGAGGAGGAGAAACAGGAGGAAGACCAGGATTAGGAGGGTGAAGAGGAGGAGACAAAAGTGGCGGATGAGGAGGAGGAAGGAGATGAAGAAGACGAGGAAGCAGCGACCACACGACGGACAGAACAGACAGATCACAGACGAGACACGGACCTGGCTCAAAACACATTTGAAGTCCTCTCCAATACCGTCCCTCATCTGGGCTACACTGAGCAATGGATCCAAACCAAGAGTCAAAATGTATGTCCCGCCCCATCAGCTTCGACTCAAGTGACATCTCACTGTATTGGAGGTCACTTCAAATTATTTTTGAGCCAATGGTCAGACACTGCTAGACCAACACATCTGGTCTCCAACACCACCCAGCCCAATAGAGCCGTGTCCAACTCTACCCAAACAACTTCTTAACTGTGCAGTGTCCGATCATTGTCCCGCACTGTACTTAACATAATGAATGTGTTTCTGATAACTGAAAACGATTCCCAATGGCTTTTCTACCAATAGTGTCCCACTACTTATTAGAGGTATAGCTTCATAAGTAAGATAAGCAAGGTGTTTGTTTGCGTTTTTCTTTTTATATGTCCTAATATATGTTTTATTTATACTATACCTGAAAAGGATTCTGGGTCTATGAGTATATTGTGTTTTTCAACTTCATTTTTTCGTGATTAAACACTTGTACAATGATGGCTAATGGTTGGGTCGTTTGTGAGTGTTCAGATATGTTGTTGCTGTGTTCAGGTATTGTGTATATGCCGACCCTACCATCCCATAATACTAGATCCACAAGGTACAGAGCATGCGTTAATGAAAGACGACTGAGAACAGATGAGTGAATAGGAGTGAATAAGGATGAAAAAGAACATGTTTTTGGAATGGAACCTTGCTGTGACTCAGCCACAGGGCCAGAGGAGATCTGAGACATGGACACGTTCCAAACCCAGTGGGTCCCTCAGCGCACGGGTCTTCTGAAGAAGAGTCTCTCTGCCTCCACAACTGAGTTGACCTTGACAGTTGTAAGTCTCTCTCAATTAATTATTCTCTCTCTCTCCCTCTCTTTTTATCTCTATCTCTATTTCTCTTTCTGACTCAATGTCACAGAAATACATAGTAAATAGCAATGGTTACAAAAACCTTGTGAATGCAGTGTAATCCATGTACAGTAGGGTGAGAACTCAATGCCCTCCACAATCCTATTTCTATCAATATTTTATCAGTACGGATAGGCTCTATCCGTTCTAATCTATCTGTTCCTGTAAATGACTAGCACACTAGAGTCAGGTCGCTTCATCATGAATCACTGGTCATGAACTAAATGCAGTAGTGATGTATTTTTTATAATATCCTCTCTAAGTACGAGAGAGATATAAAGTGTGTACGTGTGAGAGAGAGAGAGAGAGAGAGAGAGAGAAAGAAAAAGAGAGAGAAAGAAAAAGAGAGAGAAAAACAGAAAAAGAGAGAGAAAGAGAGAGAATGTGTGTGTGTCGCTGATCATCCTTTGAAAACTTGGCCAGCAGCCAACTGTATGATGAATCACACAAAGCCAGTCCTAAGCGAAACGGACAACTTCACTACCTGCCCAGACTCTCAAACAGCACGGGAACCCCGACATTGTAGAGCAGGGAACGAGAACCCTGTTGTTCAGTAATGTGTGGGTGTGTGCTTGTGTATACTTGTGTCTGTGGGTGAGCGCTCAACAGCAGTGCACCATGCTGAGTATTTTGTTGTTTGTGTAATGTACAGGAAGTGTGTCTGGGTACTCTGTGCGTTTTATGTCACTGTCTGTGTGTGCATGTGTACATACACATACATATGTATGTATGTGTGTGTGGTTGCAGGTGTGTGTTTGTGCACTGTACCTGTGTGTTTTGGTGTTTATGTGCGTGCGGTTGCAGGTGGGCTACAGCAAAGCAGTGTGTGTGTGTGTGTGTGTGATCTGTCAATCACTCATGTGGTCAACACTGGTTATTAGACCAAGTCATTGGCCTTTACAACTACATTAGCTTCCCCTGTGATGGATTTCCCCCCCATGTGACCAGAAATGTACACCAATGAATGACGTAATGCATCCATCAGTCCCTCCCCCATCCTGACGAGGAAATGACGGATGGTCGTATTACTTCATTGGTGGTGCACTGCCCTCCCTCTTATTTCCCCATACTCACTGATCATTCAAGGATGACGATTATACAGAGAGAAACAAAGACTGACAAAGCTAGAGATAGACTTGCTTAACACCCTTTGCGAGATGCTAACCATACGTAACAGTGCCGACTGACAAAATACCCACTCTCATTAACACTGCGAGGTGTGATGTCCGAGGCAGCCCCTGTCACAGAGGTCAAAGTTCACCGTGAGGTCAACGCTTCCACCTGCTGTGTGAGACAGGGGGCCATCTGCCCTTGTCAGACGGGTTTGTACACAGCTGGGGAAGACAGACCACAGAAACAAAAGAGTCTGTGGGGGCTCGCTGTCTACATCACCGGCAGTTAGCTGCCTCTACATCATGATAGGTTAGTATTGTTGCGTTTGAAATGGAGATTTCAAACAGCCATGACGGTGACAAACCAACTGAACAAACGCGATTAAGGACGCACGTATAGACCAGTACCGTACGCACACACACATAAACACATTACATATATTAGAGTGTGCAAGGTTGTACAACCCTAACAAAGATTGGTTTCATGTCTGCTTCACGGTTTCAGTCTCATGAGGAACATGACAAATAGCCCAGAATGAAAAGAGCTATTGTAAATTCCAGCGAGCTTCATTTGAGGTTGTCTGAAGTGTAAGTATACCGCTCACGCATGTAGCCGATCTCTCCAAGATATTAACTAGGCCTACGAGGTCTGTTTTATTATGGCCGCCTTTGTACGAAATTGCACAATATGTGACGGGAATCAGCTTGTAAGTGTAAGTGAGGATTCTAGATCGATCCCACTACCGCCATACCGCATACAACTGATTGTAATAGGGTATGTCTGCCTGGCTTTCACAATAAACATATAGAATGTATTTGTGGACACCCCACAATCCTCTTGAGTGTTTCATGATCCTTTCTCACTTATTTTGCAACATTTGGCGCTTTTTTAATGCGGTCCATCAAATGTCCCTTTTTCTCAAATCACTGGCCTATACCTAGGCCAAGTAGTCAAACAGAATTTTTTTAAAAAATCCAAGGGAAACACTACATAAACCTTAAATAGAACACATAGATTTCATATTTTAAAATGTTTAAATATATCCTCTTTTTAACAGAATATTGATTGGGGATTTAAAGCACATCTGATTATGTATACCTTCCTTGGCTCGCATCATATTGAAGAAACCGTAACATTCCAAATCGTCCACCGTGAAGCGATTATGGAAATTGAAAACAGCGACAAGGACAATTGGGACTCGAGTTAGGGATGCTCATGCTCCATGTCATGCTTTCATGTGGTTTCCTGAAACATAAAATGAGAGAGTGGGGGTGGTGGGCATCATCACGTGGAGGCAGTCAGGCTGTTGTCACATGGGTTGTGTTTTCTGTCCGATTAGAGGGAGGGGTTGAGACTTTAGTTAGAGAGAAGTTGGAAAGTTATGTATGTTGTCTTCAGTAACTTGAATAACTGAAGAGGATTGAAATTGATCTTCGTTGGTCTGAAACCATGGAGATTCCTGCCATAAATCTGAAGGTAAACTTTTCTTATTTGACATCACAGTAAACAGAGGAGTTGCTTAAGTTTAGGCTGATTAGTTTATAATGCTTTTACTGTTACTGTAACTGACGCGTTGACAGTGGTTAAATTGTAACGGTACAGTATAGCTACTGTATGGACAAAAACGCTTTGTCATACTACAAAGATGTTAAGTGACAAGTGTCATATTCTATTTATATCCGATGACTTGCAAACCTAATACACACGACACACACTGAACCTTCATAATCAAACACTACTCATCAATAGATGGTATTTAAAAGTGATATTTTCGGATATTTAGGTCACTGTGACTCCGTTAGGGGGGTGACGCACATTCTATCTCACTGGGCATGTAAAGTATGGAGCGGGTGAGGACGTTGGGTGACGTTTCTGTCTCTCTCTTCTCAGGCCATAGTACTGGTGCATTGGATCCTGACAATCTGGTGAGTAAAGAAGGGGTGACTCCACCCAGGGCTTTTCACACACCTGAGGAATTTCTCTTGTTGCCCTCTCCAGTTGTGAAGAGTTGTCAGCAGAGCAGGAGTCAGTTTCATTTGTAGTTGAGATGTTTAAAAAAAACAACACCTATAGGGTACAACCACTTGGAAAACTCGGTGAAGAAAAAAAAACTCAGTAAAGATGAACTTGCACCACGGTTGAATACTATATGGTTGAAAAAATAAACACTTTGTGCGTCTGTGTCTGTATGTGTAACTGTGTGTGTGTGTTGATGGAAATGTGTGTGTGTGTGTCCATGGATATGTGTGTGTTGATGGATACACGTGTGTTCTTCAGGGGCTGTATGGCGTGGCTGCCCCCCTCTTATGCTTGGGGTAACTTCAGTGTTCTGGCTGTCGGGGTGTGGGCCATAGCTCAGCGGGACTCCATCGATGCTGTGCTCATGGTGAGTTCTCTCCTCAATACCAGCTCTCTATCCACTGGTGTACTAGCCTAGCATGGCTCTTAAAGGAACAGCCTGAAGATTACAAAGGGGAAGCATGATTGTCTTTTTTTTTGTAATTAGAGGAACTTCACCGTTTCTCCATTTCACTTCAGCTTAACCCTTTTAGGAAATACGACTTCACGCATTATGACGCATAGCCTCTAGAGACAGGATGTTTAAACCCACCAGCAGGGCTGTGTATGGTCTGTCATCCCCCTGTGGGCCTGTCGTCCTCCAGTTCCTCATCGGGATGACGGCGACGTTGCTGACGGACATCGTCCACTTCGGGATCTACTACCAGCTGACCGAGGGGCTGTCGGACAGGAACCGGGACACGTTCCGCTTCAGTGCCGGCATGGCCATCCTCAGCCTGCTGCTGAAGCCCGTCTCCTGCTTCTTCGTCTACCAGATGTACCGGGAGCGCGGCGGAGACTACAACGTCAACTTCGGTGAGTAGTGCAGGCCGGGAGCCGGGAAGGGGGAGGAGGTGGTGGCAAGAGGATCACGCCGTCTGGCACTTTGTAAGGGGGCGTTTTGTTACACCTTGATTGTCACACAGCAGCACATACTAGTTATATTATCATTCATAGAAACACACAGTTCATGTGTTTATTTAGCAGGCGTTTTGATCCAAAGTTACTGGGGAGAGATTCGAACCTGTAACCTCTTAAACTGCAGTCAAATGCTCGACCACTATACACATACCTGTACTAAACATAAATGTAGTTTAGCGGGTAGTGGGGACAGATGTTCTCTAGTAGGGTCCATCCCTAATCTACCATGACCAAAGCTGACTACATGGTGTCACTATGAGATGCATGAGCTACTGAAACATGCCACTGTGGTGACTCTCCAGGGAGAGAGATTGTTCTCTCTGTGATCCAGAATATTGGTTTATGCAGTCTGTACCTGCTATGATGTGACTGTGGAATGCTGGCAGGACGCCTGGCTCTGTGTGAGTGTGTGTGTGTGTGTGTGTAAAACCATGATCTGATCAAACCACACAAGCTAATAGAGTTACAGTGAGTCACAAGACCAATGCGCCTGATACAGTCTAGTTACCAACTAGAGATAACCAGGCAGAACTTCATATTCTGCTTATCAATCAACGTGGACGGGGATATTTAGTTTAGAACGTGTGGGCTGTCTATCTCTGTAGAGACTCAGATACTACCTGTAGCTCTGTAGAGACTCAGATACTACCTGTAGCTCTGTAGAGACTCAGTGTATTCTTTAATTGGCAGAAGGGAATCAAGTGATACTGAGATTAGCACGATGGTGAGGCCTGATTCAGACCTCAGGTATATCTCTAAACTCCATTTTGGTTGTAGAACGAGGCTTACTGTCTTGACAGCATCCTGTGGTACAAGACACAATGAGACCACACTTCAGTTTTGTGCTAACCTGTGCATTTATTTATATAAACCTTCATCCACTTGAGTCAATGTATAAGTTATCAGAGCCACAAAGGGATGTGTTGGCACATGCAAGTGTTTGGTAAAGTTGTTTGTTAAGTTGGAACAAGAAATAGGAACCCTATGTGCTCATTCCTCCTAATGTTTGAGATGATGTGAGTGATGGAGAGCAGGGCTCCCGTAGGTGTGCCACAGGAGGCAAAGTTGTTGATGAGGGTTTTGTGTGTTTGAGGCTTAGTTTTGTAATGGCTGTCTGATTGCAAGCCACTGGGAGGTCCTCTGAAGTGGGCATGGCGCCCTGCTGTTGTACATACACACAAACAAACACTCTCACACACAGACGATGTACAAAACACGCACGCACTGTTGGTACACAATTAACAGGCGTCAAAAGTGTTTTTGTTTTGTTTGGTGGTTCATGAACTTGAGTGTTCAGGTCTGACATGCAGCAAGTGAATTGGGAAGAATGAGAACCATGCCATGCATCTCCTGCCCGTTTGCTCCAGTGCACATGCTACATGGTCAGCGTTCGTTTGAAACTACATTGCATCATCACTGAACATTCAATTGGCTCGAACGTCGTTCTTAGAATAATTCGATTTAGTGTGTCCTGCAGTTTCAAAATGTCACTTTTCTCACCTTTTCACCAGCCTTTCCTGTCTTCCAAACTGTGATTGTGATAAGTCCCTGACCTGTGATAAATGTCTAAACCCTTTTGTGTGTATGTTTATAGTCATCCCTGTTCTGTGTTGTCTCTTATGGAGTTTGACTTTATTTGCATGTCCTGTCCTGTCCTCTCTTGTCGTCTCCTCTCCTCCCCTGCCCACTCTTCTTTTCTCCCCTCCTCTCCTCCCCTCTCCCCCCCTCTCCTCCCAGATCTAGAGACCTCCGTGGATAGTCGGTGCACCACAGACAGTGCTGACAGTGCTTTTATCGGCCGGCGTTACTGAGCAATCCTCAGCTCTTCATCTTTCCCTCCTCCAATCATCCTCTCATCCCCTCCTCCTGCCACCCTTCTTCCCCGACCACCACCACCCCCCACCCCCCTCACACACACACACAGGATGTTAAAGGGAACCGAAATATACCTCGCAATCAAGTCGTCGTTCTGTATTCGTGTCTGTTGTGTCTTGTTGTGTCTGCTTCTTTCACCAATCTTCACGGGACTCGCATGTGTGTGTTTCCAGTACCCGTTCTCACGTCCTCGTCTCCCTCTTTTCTTCTTCCCCTGTCGACGTTTGTCATCCCTCATCTGCTCCTCCACGCTCTCATCCTCCTGCTGCCAAGCACACCACGCAAACACAAGGGCTTGAGCGCCACTATCTCCGTGTTTATGATGATCGTTTGTGATTATCTGTGCGTGCTGTGTGTGTTCATGTGTGTGTTTATGTGTGTGTTGCCTACTCTACTCCTCTCCAGACACATCATTAGTGTGTCTTAGTCTCAAGTAGTTTTTTCTCGTCCACTTTTCTGAACCACAGGTGGACTGCTTCTCTGGTAAATCATGTTGTTGGACACATACTGTAGCCAATACTGTTGTGCATATTGACTGCATAGGATCACAAAGGTTATGCCCTAAGTTACAACTGTACAGTATGATGACTTAACTGTGTACTCTAATATACAGTAGACATGTTTAAGAATAATTTATATAGAGCATTTTTTGTAAGTTATATTTTTAATAAACATCATTCAAAGGGCTTGAAATGCAGTGTTTGTGTTCGACTTGCTTGTGACGAAAATACACGATGACCAAGAGGGTTTTCTGTTAGTCCAAGGAGGAACCCTAAAGATCCCAGTCTGGTCTGAGCTCACAGTCTGTATTTACTGTTTACTACAGTCATGTTACGTTTGTTTACTAACATCAACCACTGTCATGTGTTGTGTCGTACTAACATTAACTACTGTAATGTTATGTGTTTTACTAACATCAACCACCATAATGTATCGTGTTGTACATCACCTGAGTTTACTACTGTCCTCGTTGTGGGAATGTGAAAGCAGTCGGTAGCACAGACAGGGTGAGCACATGCATACTGGAGGAAGATCCTCAGTATTCTGGCCATGCACAGGACTGGGATGGGGAGAAGCTGCTTGGTATTCTCTAGCACTGTCCCAAGGTCCTCTATAGCCTGCCCAGTGGGCTTACAGCATGCCAGACAAATATGGCTTCCATAAAATAGTTTTCTATACTCATAACGTTTGTGTGAGTTGTTGAATGAGGTGATTTATCCATGAGCTTCCAGCCCAAGCTCTAACAGGCTTTGACAGACTCCACACATACACGCTTTTCCATAGACAGCCTAGGAGTCTCCTCCAGGCTCTCCTCCACAGACAGACAGACAGACAGACACTCTCCTCCACAGACAGACAGACACACAGACACACAGACACACAGACTGTCTTCTGCAGACAGACAGACACACAGACACACAGACACAGACTGTCTTCTGCAGACAGACAGACACACAGACTGTCCTCCACAGACAGACAGACAGACACACAGACTGTCCTCCACAGACAGACAGACAGACAGACACACAGACTGTCCTCCACAGACAGACAGACACACAGACTGTCCTCCACAGACAGACAGGCAGACAGACACACAGACTGTCTTCTGCAGACAGACAGACACACACAGACTGTCCTCCACAGACAGACAGACAGACAGACAGACAGACACACAGACTGTCCTCCACAGACAGACAGACAGACACACAGACTGTCCTCCACAGACAGACTCCTTCTCCTTTCCAAAGACAGACAGAATTAATCTTAACAGGTCCTGTCTCCATTACGTAGGTGCGAGGGCAGAAAAGACACAGACAGATCTGTTATTTTACAGCAGCTTTTTGGTGCTTGATTATCTGCTGCACTTACTACAGCATTGGCACTTCCGTACTTTGCTTTGGATAAAAGCGCCTGCTAAATCAATAAATGTGAAAGTGGTCTGTGCATTGTTGCTCAGTCTACACAAACACTGATCACTGGCTCATCTGTTCCTGGTAATGTAGGATGAATACTGATATTTGCTTTGTGAAGAAACACAAGGCAGATTTTGAGGCAGATCCATAAAATATGTCTTTATGCTACATGGTGGTAAACACTATCATTATCTGTTTTATACTCAGTTCATTCATTCAAATAAAACTGATTAAAAAGAAAAGTTTTGGTTAATACAAAACCACCACAATGAGAGCAATTTGAAGGCACAGATTGTCATTTTGTTGAGACTAGCCTGAAGTAGTTTGTTCTCTACAAAACAGTGTTTGAGTTCACTTTGTAATTCAGTAACTCTCGTTGTCAATGTCAGCTTGCCTTTCATGCTTGTCCAAATGCCGTTGAGCCCCTGAGTGCTGTTCTTCTTCTTCTTCATCTGTCAGTCTTCTGCTCAGCATTGAGACTGCTGTGGTGTGTTTGTGTCCAGGCTTCCCCAGCATGTCCCGGAACAGAGAGGCCTACCAGTCCATCGACCAGCAGGACCAGACCGCCAGCCCCGCTAACCCCTTCAACCAGGCCCAGGACAGCAAACCAAGCGGGGTCCGCTCCTACTGAGGCCTGCTGGAAGGAGCCTCCCTGGCCCTCTCGTCCACAACCACCGCCACATTTGTTGTTATTGTTGTCCTTGTTTGTCAACAGTTTTGATTTGTTGAGCTGTATGAGTTTTATCGTCCTGATACGAGCAGAATCTTTGATAAGAATGACCATGTTTTTAATTTTTTATTATATCTATGTCATTTTGGTGGGATTTCGTGAACCATCTTCTATTATTGTCCCTGTGTGTGTTCTACGAGTTGCTACGTAGACGCTATACCTATATCAAGTCAAATTGTATTTATATTGCCCTTGTTACAAGCAATGTCACTGAGGACTTCACAAATGCCCTTAGACATGCACCTAAACCAACCAAGTGATGTAGAAAGGGGCAGCCCGTAGGCTGCTGAGTCACTTTGATACTGCACGTCCTCAAACACCTTCCAAACTTAACACCTACTACTTGATGGTCCGGTGGTAGTCACACTGGGAAACGTGTGTTGCGTACTGTAAGAATGTCCTGACAACTTCTGCCTCTAATTGAGTTGTTTGAATGTCTTAGGCAGCATTATTTATTGAATTTGATTGGACACGTGAACTTAGTTTTGCTTTTTCATCAGTGTCTAACCTCCAAATTGCACTGTCTCTTTTAACCCACATATTTAATCCACTTCATCATTCCAGTCTGATTCCAAAACTTGAGGTACTGCTGTTCCCATCAACTACGGTATCAAATCTGGTCGAGAATATACATGATATTATATGAAAAAATCATTTTGAGGCACAGTACTTTAAGTTGCACTGCTAAAAGGCTTGTAGGTACTCTTGAGGGATCGAGAATGTGAATACATTCAACAGGCCCATCGTCAGTGTCAGGAGCAGTGATTTGTAGTCATCAGTGGGTTTTAGGTTGTGCGTAATCAGTGGCTTGTGACATGGTTGTGTAAGGAGGCCTTCTGACAGTGACAGTCCCTTGTTTTTGTCCAAGTTCTCCTTTTACACACAGCTGATCACTCCGTTATTGCAGCCGTACGGTCGATGACGTCACTTGTCCAGTTCTTGCGAAACAAATGATTAACCCTTGAGTCTACTGCCTTTTTCATGTGATGTTTCTGGTTTGAATATTGGCTTCCTCCTTCTTTACGCCTTTCCAACAACACTAAACCTCGACATACCTCTGCACCAACTGTTGTGGTCATCTTAATGAAACAACACAACTTATTCATCTTGTTGACTAAAGATGAAATCATTTTTAATTCACACCGTTTTTTGTTCACACTTTAAGGTTTATCTGGTATCTTTAGATGGTACAAGTAGTGTAGTGGTGTCTGATGAAATATGTACACAATCAAATAGTAGTTATGCTAAATGATATAGCGGTGGTTCAGAGGTGTGTGTCCATGAATGAGGTGTGGATATTTCCTTTGTGCGTCATTTCACTCTCGACTGCATTCCTGGATGTTACTGTGTCTGTTACATACCCTTCATACACCTGCCATTTACAGTTGCTGTGTATGGAGACTCTTTTGACTGAATTGTGAATGCTTCCAGACATGAGTCTTCCTGTAGGAGATGTTGTACACGTCCTTTTCCTTTTTTATCTGTGGTGATGTGTCAATTTTTGATTTGTGTCTCGGATGCTTTTTTATTAGGATTTTGGATGTTTGTCTCCCTGATTCGATGGGAACTCTCTGTCTCTGTGTCAGTAGTGGTACTGTCAGGCCAAATAGTGTCCTAGGGCCAGGTAGGACAGTATTTGGCCCTAGGACACTATTTGGCCTGACAGTACCTTGTGTTACCAGATGGTACCTTGCCCCCAGATGGAAACACACTTCCATTTCCAGGTTCTACATTTGGACTGTGAGGTATTTAAAAAAGCACAATAAGGTTATGATTAAAAAAGCACCAACAATGTTGTCTCCTGTCTGTGTCTCCAGGTTGGAATATATAAAGTGGATTTTGCTGTAGAGAAGGAGTGTCAGTTGATTTCATGATAAAAAGTTTTAATGCAGAGCTACACTTTCTAAACCAGTTGGTTTTTACCACTGTACCATTATGTATGCTACTTAGTTTGTATCCTGCCTTACTCTTCTCTACATACCTGTCTTCTCGACATTTTTATTAACCTTGAACCATTCTTGCCTCGATCTGCTATCTCTCTTTCTCACTCTCTCCTGCACTCTCTCGCTCTCTCTCCCCCTCGCTCTCTCCGTCGCTCTCTCTCTCCCTCGCTCTCTTTCTCGTCTCGTTTATCAGCTCAGAGCAGACAAGCCACTCATCATCCTGTCCTCCCTGACATCCTCCCTTCAAGCACTTCTCTAAACATTCCCGGACCGTCGTTTTTCCTAGCTTGCTATCCAGCGTGTCTTAGCTGTGGGGTAGGTCACTTCCGTACACTTAATCCTGAAAAGGAGCCTTACATCTAGTACATTGGATGAAAGGTTGGTACAAAAAAAGACGGTTTGCCACTGTAAGTGGACCGATAATGTTTGAATCAACTGAATAGTAATGCTGTCAATATGAATGTTGTAAAGTGTGAACAGCCTTGTTTCACACTGAAAACATCATGAGGCAAGTGATAATTGATGGCCTTTTCCTCACCCAGTTTCACACTAAAAACAACACCTCGATCCACCGTGCCAAGGCACAGTCGCTTTAGCAAACTCAGGAAACCGTAAACCTCGGGGCTGGGTGCTTCTGTGATAAGAAAGAGATACACCACTGTGTTAGTTCTACTTAAACTGCTTTTATCTCCTCAGGTGGGCTCTGCAGTGGAGACAGGTAAAAACCTTTGTTTTGATTTCTTCTATTCATGCATGGAAGTGCTTGGTTATCTCTTTGACCCACATAAATCACAAACATCTTCCTTCTCTTTTTTCTTCTTTCTTACCTCCTTACTTCCTCTCTCTCTCTCCCTTTCTCTATCTCTCTCTGTCTATCTCTTTATCTCACACACTTGCTTTCCATATTTCTTTCCCCTCTTCCTCATGTGAGAGCATCTGGGTGAGGTCTTAATTAAGAAGTAACCGGTCTGTTAATGATTCATTCCTGCTGAGCTCCAACAGAGCGAGGGAGGCCAACGTCCTGGAGGAGGAGGAGATGGAGAGGGGGAAAGGAAGAGGAGGAGAGGAGGGGGCTGGCAGCCCAACGAGCTGTTGATTAATAAGGGGGGGGTGCTGGGCTGCATCTCTGGAGTCCCTGCATGTATACACACACACAAACATGCACTAATATACACACATATCTGGTACCTCAGATTCAAGGACAGACTCGCTGCCTTTGTTGCCGCGTTGGCAGAGCTCCTCGGGGCAGTGTTTGTTTGGAGGTCCCTGTCCTTAAGACGGTGGATGTTCCGCAGGCAGAGAAGCCTCATCAGTATGACACGCACCACATGACACTAAACACCCTCTGTGCTGGAAGGTAGAGCGGGTTCTATCAGGATTTGGTGTCAATATGACCGTACGTCACATGGAACAGGGGAAGATTCATATGGTGAGAGGATTCCACCTTTGTTATATGAACTCCTTGAATAAAACATTACGTTTTTTTTGGTTTTTAATTCCGCCCACCACTGAATGAAGGTTGCGTGACATGTATTGATTCTATGGCCATGACACTGTGCAGAAGTGTGACAGAGATGAGAGATGGCTTTTCCTTCAAGATCCAGAATCCCTTGGGAGGATTGCTTCGCCTTTTGACCTTTTTACCTTGAGGCTCGTCCACCTGTCACTGTGGTGATAAGGGCAAATAAATTAATTCTGTTCACCAATGGCTGAATACATGAAAAGAAGCTGGAATCACTCAGGGGCAAAGGAAGTGCCTGTGCTTTTCAGGACTGTAGGACTTCAGCCTGGTTCAAACACATATTCCATACACCATGTTCCATAGTCCATCTTCCTAATACCATGTTCCATGTCCTATGTTCTTCATACCACGTTCCAGATACCATGTTTTACATTCTATTTACCTTGTTCCACATATCATCATGGTCCATAGTCCGTGGTGAATATACTATATTCCATCGCCCCGGTTGTGACCTAACTACTAATGTATCCTGCATCCTGAAAAAGCCTGTGTCCCAGTTCTCCGTCCACATCCACCCCAAAGCTATCTCCAAATGAAACCTGCCCTAGTTCTCTCCCCTGTGGAGATCATGCCATAGGTTTGCTGTAAAATCTCTTGCTGCTTTGTCATTGTTAAAGGCTGCGCACATAACTTTGCCCCAGCACTTCGTCGTTCCGCATGTAAAGTTATTTAGAGCCAGGACTGACTCGTCCGTGAGAGAGCACAGGGGGAGAGGCTGTGCAGAGAGGCTGTGCAGAGAGGCTGTGCAGCGAGGTGGTGCAGTGAGGGGAGATGATATATGACCATAGGGATAAGTGTGTGTGTGTGTGTGCATGCATGTTGAGTCTGTGAAAAGGTTGATATATTTAAATGTGTGCTCATTCCATGTGTGTGTGTGTGTGTGTGTCTAGAGAACCTCTGCAGCGGCACAGTCATTCGTTACCTGCTGTCATAAATGTATTTTTAATGAGGCACCTAACCTCACTCCTCAGCAGTGAAGGACCTGTTCTAGAAGGCTCCATGACCCCAATATGTTCTGGGAAACCGAGTTAAACAGTCTCACTTCTGCTCATCTGATTCTGAGGTAACCATCGCCTCCTGATCTCTCATTTGTTTCATCCATTTGATTTGATTAGACTTTTTATTTAGACTTATTATTATACATGGTTCTACATTCCCGGATGGGATTCCCGGGTCTTTACTAAACTGGTTTACAGAGGAGAGAAACAGAGCTAGCCAAACAGAGAGGCCATGACGAGCTGAGTAAGAACCTTCCAATAGCTACTGTAGAAATCAATAGTTCAAGTCTGCAGGCTGTAGATTACTAGCATTATTAGAGGGTGTGCTGGCACATAGAGGAAAATGAAAACCCACGCTATAGCGATTCCGTTTATTGAAAAATTAAATTCTCACGGGAGCTGAAATTCTTAATATGCAGAGGCTGAGCATGAAACAAGGGGGTGAGGGTGTGGGGAGAGGGGGGGTCGAAGGAGGAGAGGGAGGACGGGTAGGTCCTGCTGATTTCCTGCATGGCAGAATACTTAACAGTGCACTGCTGATACTTCACTAATGTTCTAGAGGTGGAGATTGTGTGTGGGGGTGTGTGTGGGGGGGTGTAATTCCTGAGGCTTGAAGGGGTGGGGTGGAGGGGTGGGGTTGGAGGAGTAGCTCTTGCAAGGTAGGGGAGGAAGATTGCCACTTCTTGCCACCGGAAGGTATTCCACTTATTATAAATAGTTCCTGAAACTAGTGGTTGATGACACTTAACAACACTTTTTTCGAAGCGTTAATCTTTCATCCAGTTCCGTCTTTAGATGAGTCCATGTCTGAGAGCTGGACCGGAATTTTTTAATTTCTGGATATTCTGTTGGACAGAATATGGCCAATCCTAGTTCCAGTACCAGAGAGGGAGAGTGTCACATCCACTGCCCCCCCACCCAACAATCACCCATGCAGCTGGCACAGGGGGTGGGGGTTCATTTAAACAGCTGGGAGGGAAGCAGGGTTTATAAGGGCATCTCGTTGTGGTTGGTTGATTCTAAGCTCTCCCTCCGCCTTCTGGGCCAATGGCAGTTGTTGGTCTTTGGAGAGTCCTCCTCTGATTGGATGATGAGGGAGCGGTTGCCAGTGTGAGGGATGTGGTGTTCACTGTGAAACATCACCAGTTGGGTCAACAAGAGCACACTGCCCTTACAGATGCAACATAAAGATGTGTTTTGTGTGTGTCAGAGATGGAAAGGCTACCTGCCCTGGTTGTCTGTGGCCGTGCCGCTGTCTTCATAGATGTTCAGCATGGTTTCTGTACGGTCACAATCACTCGCTGCAGTCTCCTGATACCTGGACAAAAACATAGATTACCAGATCCATTCGATCCACAGATATTGGTAGTCATAGATTCTTTGTGACCTGTCACGTTCCTTTACTCAATAAACCGTCGGGCTTCTAAAATAGGACTTTTGTACAGTTTGGCTTGTGTGAAGCTGGATTTGACGACACGGTAAGGTGTCGTTGGCTGGACCTGGGTTCCAGACGCTCTCGGACTCTGGCGATGGAGAGGATGTAAGGCAGGATCTGGCGAGCGATGGTGGTCAGGTAGCTGTTCTCCTGTTTCAGCTGCTGCAGGGCGTCAAGCTGAGCTGGAGGGGTTCAAAACGTGAATCTGAAGAGACCTCAAAACCACACAGTTGGAAGTACTCACACTTAAACATGAGTTTTTGTTGGTTTCAAAACACAAGGTCGAGAATGAATATCCCAGTTCTTATAAAAATCATTATTTAGGGCTTATGTTACCTTCATAGATCTCCTGCTCATTGATTGACTCCTTCACTGTCTCATCCCACACCTAGAAGTAGAGACAAAAATAGATCTATAAATTGTAATCTGGGGTGTATCTGGGGCATACAGTACTGTGCAAAAGTGTTTTTCTACATTAATATTGTGTAAAACATTTATTATTTTGTCCTCTGAATTTTTCCAACAGTGTAAAAAAGGGCAACCTTGAGAAAACGTTGTGTTATTCATTTCATTATCTCTCAAAGCATTTTTGCTTTAAAGTTTCTTTTGTTATTATCATCTGTGACTTTTGCACAGTACTGTGGTATCTAGGACATATCACTACTGGTGTGGCAGGACTGAAACCTTGCCCCATGTGGAAGAAGCTGTGGGACCAGTCTGTGATCCAGGTCCCAGGCCGTACTGATGGCCTGTGGACCTGCCTGCCGTGCTGATGGCCTGTGGACCTGCCTGCAGTGACGTGGCCCTGGTGCTCTCCACGGTGGACACCTGGGAGGAGATGTGGCTGTCGATGTCTAGCGAGCGCTCCAGGATGGCCCCCATGGTGTCTGTGCTGAGGACGGAGTGGTGCTTGGTCAGGTCTCTGTGCTGCTCCTGCACCTGGTCCTTCAGCCTCTGGATGTCTGCCTGGAGGGTCTGGGGGTACACGCATACACACACACACACACATAAATATACATGCACATGTGCACACCCACACAAGCATGCACCTACATCCAAGCACACAGTCTCACATATACACATACAGTACCCGTCAAAAGACACATTTTCCCATGTGTCCAAACTTTTGACGGGTACTGTACATGCCCTTATGCCCGCATATTTGAGCATGCACTCACACATACACACACACACACAAACACACTGTTCCAACCCCTTACAGACCTATAACCACCACCCAGCCATGGGATCCCACTACACTGCTCACCCTGTATGTGTTCTCATGACTGCGGCAGTGCTGGGTGAAGGGAGTGTCGCCCCCCTGTGCCAGGAGGACCTCGGTGCAGATAGAGCGGTGGGAGGAGGGCCGGCGGCCCCCGGCCGAGCCCAGGGGCATGTCACCGAGGGGCGGGGAGCGGCAGGGGCGTGGAGAGGGGTGACTGGAAGCTGGAGGAGATGGAGACACAAGGGTTGTCCAGCCGCTGCCATGCCAACAATATGTGTTTCAGACACCAGCATCTAAGCCACACTGTGTTTACTGGGGAGGATCTACTGGTGGGTGTTACGCTGATGTGAAGGTATGTAGAGGTGTGATGTGAAGGGTGTCACGCGTATACATTTCCATTCCCTTTTCCACAAGAGGAGCATGACAAAAAGGGGTATAAACATAATTATGAATTCATGAGTTTATCTCTGAGGCTGATGGGAAAAGGGAGGGGTGGAGATGTGAGGGGGATTAAAGGTAGAAAGGTAGGGATTAGTTTGGGCCCGGAGACAAACTGCATTGGGCGTGGAGGGAGTAGAACACACATGAGATGTGGTGCAAGCACACAGTACGTTCTATCATGTGATGGTCTTTCAAAATGGAACTTAAAGTGGGGTTAGCATCAGTGAGGCTAATTGTTAGTGATTACTTCAGTGAATGGAAACCCTCAGAGTGACTGGTCAGTTTTTTTGCTGTCCACAGGTCATTCTGCTTAGCAGATTCTCCTCACAGCTAGGGTTTCACAGAGCCATAACTCAATGCAGGCTATTCAGAGAATGGCATTCCAGTAAGTATGTTTACAACTGGCCATGCAAACCATTTGTCTGAAGAGACAGGCAGACAATAAAGGAAACCATTCCAACTGCTTAATGCATCAATAACTGTTATCCACCATCCTCCTTTGTGCCATCTCATCTATCTCCAGTTCGAGCTGTTGTTAGAATACATCTACTGAACACAACTAGAGCTGTTGTTAGAATACATCTACTCAACACAACTAGAGCTGTTGTTAGAATACATCTACTGAACACAACTAGAGCTGTTGTTAGAATACATCTACTGAACACAACTAGAGCTGTTGTTAGAATACATCTACTGAACACAACTAGAGCTGTTGTTAGAATACATCTACTGAACACAACTAGAGCTGTTGTTAGAATACATCTACTGAACACAACTAGATCTCTTGTTAGAATACATCTACTGAACACAACTAGATCTCTTGTTAGAATGAATCTACTGAACACAACTAGAGCTGCTGTTAGAATACATCTACTGAACACAACTAGAGCTGTTGTTAGAATACATCTACTGAACACAACTAGAGCTGCTGTTAGAATGAATCTCCAGAACACAACACAACTATCTCTGTTACCCTTGGTTACTCCTGGTTTCTCCTGGTTGCCCCTAGTGACTCCTGGTTATACCTGGTAACTCTCGGTTACCCCTGGTTACTCCTAGTTACTCCTGGTCGTGGCTTGTTACTCCTGGTTACCCCTGCCCCAGCAATCACCTTTTAACACGTCCACACATGCAGTGACATCAGTGGAATGGGAGAAAACGTGCCCCGGTGCCTGTCCACCAGATGGATCCTGGAGAGTTCTGTGAAAATCTGATAAAAATAGTTTTGGTCTGCCCCCCCGATCTTGCCCATTAAGCATCCTACACCAGATGAGGGCTGCTGATTGGAGGGCGGGCCTGTCAGTTACAGCTGCTGATTGGAGGGCAGGCCTGTCAGTTACAGCAGGGGGTGGATGGGGGGTTACGGACTTGTGAACAGTTGGGAGTGATTGATGTGGAAAATGAGTGGAGAGAGAGAAGGTGCGTCAGTTGTGTGCAAGGCAGGGGACAGAGAGGATGGGAGAACATGCCGGAACACTCTGCTTCGGGATATTTTGAAAGCTCCAACTACACTAAGTGGTTTGAGGTGATAATGCTGCCTGGCAACATAAGCTGTGGCTTTCCAGATTTGCAAACAACATTGAACTAAGAGTGACGACAGGCAACATGAAAAGGAAACATCATTTTCTGTATTCCAAGCCAATAGAGTGAAGCCTTCAATGTGTGTGCCACCCTGCTCTGGAGGGGTGGTGGTGTGAGGGGGCGTTAGCAGGGGCACCGGGGCGTACAGAGCCTCCCAGACACCACGGGTCCAGACACCAGGGTGACACAGAGGACCAGAGAGCTCCTTCCTGGAAACCTGGCTTTGCAGGACTGCACACCCTCCCTTTCTCTCTCTCTCTCTCTCTCTCTCTCTCTCTCTCTCTCTCTCTCTCTCAGTCCCCCTAACCCTCTCTCCTTCTCTCTTTGACACCCCCCTCCCTCCCTCCATTCCTTCCTCTCTGGATTACTTTCTCTTTCCCACCCACCCACCCTCCCTTCCTCCTTCTCCCCCTCTCCCTCTGTCTATTTCCCTCCCTCCGTTTGTTATCACCCGGTTCCCTGGAACAGAAAGATCATGCACTGGAGCTGGCGATGAGTGGTGGATGTGGGGTGGCTGGAGGTGTGTGTGTGTGTGTGTGTGTGTGCGCCTGTTTGGTCCTCTTAATCAGACCAAGGTGAGTTACATAAACCCACCTATGGGCCTTCGCTCTGCTCACAGCCTGACAGACAAACAGAATAACCGACATGTTGGGGCTCATTGTGGCACCTCCCTCCCCTCACACCAGCTGTGCCCACATCCCACCACGGGCTCCCTACCGCAGCTCTGCCAGCGCGGTCGAGCCGCCAGCCTCAGGAAGGGAGAGAACCCCACGATGCCACCACGATACTCGGATGGGGAGGGGGGGCTGGGTTAGCCTGCAATCGGGGGATTGACGTACCGGAGCCATCACTTCCTGGAGTGGAGATTTGTGACGGGTCGCCACGCTGGTCATACTTGTAACGGGAACAGGCCAGCGCTGGTCGAGGAAGAGGAGGTTTGTGTGAGCGAACTCCCTCCGGTACTGTGTATTGATCTGGGGTGCCGAGGTAGAGGTCACAGGTCACACCCACACTTTCACTGGGGGGCACAGAGAGAGGTCACAGGTTAAAGGGTAGAGGGAACCTCCGTCTGGGGTAGAGAGAGAGATTGTGGTTTCCAGTGTGGTCTGGGTCTGTACTGCCAAGCACTCCCTTGTGGTTTGTGGTAAGTCCAGTCTGATATCAGGCCTTAATTACTAACCCAGCAACGAGAACAGGCCCAGAGGGGGCCGTTAAATAGCCATGTCTTGTAAGGTAGTAAGGTAGGTCGCGACTTTATTGATCACTTTGGGGAAGTTGAGGAACAAACAACCGAGAACAAAAGTTAGGGAGCTTCTTCAACAATAAATACACCAGTACATTTACAGTTACAGACATCAGTACAGACACGAGTAGATACACCAGTACAGACACCAGTACAGAAGACAGGTGATATCTGCACTAGACAGGTGTTGTTGAGAGGGACTGTGTTGTTTGCTCCTGGAAACACCTCCATGCTGCTCTCTCTCTCTGACCTGCAGTGTTGTCAGGAGAACAGCCAGATAACTCAGCTGCTCCTTCTACTTGCACTGACAGAGAACACACAAACACAAATATACACATTCACACACTCAGAAACTCCCACACACGCTCACACATGCACACACACATACACACACACACACACTGAAACAACCATTTCTCTTTTCCATGAACTGTTCAACCACTATCCCATTTTCCTTGTTTCTAAGTCTAACCCTAACCCTTATCTATTTGTCGCCTTCTATTCTAAACACATACATCCCAACACCAAGACACAGTGTTGAACACACAGTCTCTGCCTGACATAAATAGCCTTGAACTCCCTTCCAGGAATCCAGCCCCGAGTTAGCTTCCAGGCAGAGTGGGTGAGAGAGATGAAGGACTATGGACAGAACAATCTCATTAAAGATGGCCATACTGTAGAATGAAACCCAATACACTCTCTCTCTCTCACCCTACCTCACACACAATACACACACTCACTACCTCACACACAACACACACACACTGCCTCACACACACCACACACACACACACACTGCCTCACACACAGACTGGCTCACACACACCACACTAACACTGCCTCACACACACCACCCACACCCTGCCTCACACACACTACCTCACACACACTGCCTCACACACGACCTGCCGCACC
Organism: Mallotus villosus; assembly: GCA_903064625.1. NCBI lineage: Eukaryota > Metazoa > Chordata > Actinopteri > Osmeriformes > Salangidae > Mallotus > Mallotus villosus. The sequence goes on from CAEFZP010001780.1 coordinate 42,196, forward strand.
ACACACACACTGCCACACACAAACTGTGTCACACACACACCCCTAGTGGCAGGACTGCTCACAGTCCAGTGTCCCTTGGCTTCCCTGCTCTGCTGTAGCAGTGGCTGTAATGGACTGTCACCAGAGTGTAAAGATCCTTACCTCAAGGATGGCTACGCACTCCATGAACCCGGACGTTGTGTATGTGTCTGTGTAAGTGTGCATGCGTGAGTGTGTGTGTGTGTGGCCCAACTGTCACCGTTGCCACTGCTCAAGCGCGGAGGAGCGTGTGTTGTTCTGGAGGAAGTGCTCTCTCTCGCTCTGTCAGGTGAACGCCGTGCGTGTGACACGCATGACCTCAGGGGGCCTTCATGAACCCATGCGTGTGCGGCAATAATGACTGGCCTGAGGACTGCCATGGCAACCACTGTGTCCTCTCAACACACGTGGAGAGTCACTGTAGGAATGTTACTTTGAGAAACGTCCATACAGGCCATTCTGATCATTCATTTTCATCTTGATCTGTCAGGTCAAGAAGAGCATGAGCTTGTGAAGCCAGGCTGGTTTATCACACTAGTTGGAAAGTGATTAGCCAGACCAGAACCTGGCAGTTCTCCAGGTTCTGGTGCTAGAAGGGGGCATCAGTTGAGCCACTATGGTTTAACATTGTAGATTAGGACTTGGTTTCATCTGTTGGGGAAACTCAACTCATACATAACATTTCAATGCAATCCTTACAACCACGTTTGACTCGTTTACATAAAAAAAAATGGTAGAGGGCGGCTTTTACCGTATCGACATACGGATGTGAAAGTTGAGAAAAGCTCAATTCTTGGGGTCATACAAATTCACATGGCATATCAGAAAACAGTTGTTTCACCATTCCTTCACAGCATCACAAAACTTTGGAGCAAGCCCACCCTGCGCAGACAGATCCACAAAAATACTCAAGTGTAAACCAAGAGTTGGTCCTGGATTGACCGATACACGAGCATATTTTAACAGTCAACGCAAGAGAGCCACCCAGTGGTGAACAGGCATAACACCATCCCCTAATAATCACACAGTTAGAACAAATGACATTCACTTTACAACATCAATAACCCATCATTGATAAACTGAGGGGAAAAAAACATGGATTCCTTCTCGATGGGCTTAGTGAGAGGGAGGATGTTACCTGCGTGCTGCAGAGGAGACAGCAGATGCCCCGGCCCCCTGCTGGGTCACGTTGAGGCCCACCTCTCCTGTCATGGCCTTCAGCAGGTGTACAACCGCACAAGCAGAGTCCTGTTAGCATCAAGTACAGACGACCCTGACAGCCCTCCAGTTAAAACTAAGTGGAGATGATACCAACAGCACTTCCTGTTAGAACAGTACAGATGACACTGACAGAACTTCCTGTTAGAACAGTACAGATGACACTCACAGCACTTCCTGTTAGAACAGTACAGATGACACTGACAGAACTTCCTGTTAGAACAGTACAGATGACACTGACAGCACTTCCTGTTAGAACAGTACAGATGACACTCACAGCACTTCCTGTTAAAACAGTACAGATGACACTGACAGCACTTCCTATTAGAACAGTACAGATGACACTAACAGCACTTCCTGCTAGAACAGTACAGATGGCACTCACAGCACTTCCTGCTAGAACAGTACAGATGACACTAACAGCACTACCGGTGTCCGTCTTTGGTGCGTTTGGCCAGATACACAATGTTCTGATCCTAGCCTGGTGTGTACAGTGTACCCTGCGAGTACACCACAGGGGGAGGCTACACCTGATACAGTAGTACATTTCCCCAGAGTCCTGGAAGCACACACACACACAGATAGAATCACACACACACACAGGGACACACACTGAAAGACATACAGTGAGACACCACACCACATACAGCAAGTACACACGTATAAACACACCAAGATGCAAAACACACACAAAACACACACACAGAGACTCACACGACCATGATGCAGGGCTGTGTGCATCAAACCTGTTTACTTCCCCTGACTCCTGCCCTCCCCTGACTCTCCAGGAGATGGCGCTCTATCACATTCATCTCACCGCTGAGGCTCCACTAATGCATTCATCACACCAAATAATTCTCTTTTATGGCAGGCCTCAGGCATGGCATCACGCTCATAAACTTATAATGTGAATTAATTTTAGAGTGTAACTGCTCACAAGCTGCCCAGTTATATGCAACCCTGACATTTAAACCCAGGCCACGCTCTAAAGCTTCCTGACACACCAGTCCTACTTATTTCATGTTTGGACATTGTAGTTTTAGAATCACGATAGTAAAAAGGCTTTACATATACTATGTATAGCAAAATCCAAAGTATAGATGAACCTAAACCAAAATGTAGTCTTGCAGGGAAGTCTTCTATGTTGTCCCGAGCCCTGTTGTCAGGATACAGAAGGCAGGGGACAGCTACCAGATGCTGCTGTCTTTATCATGTAACTCCATGATAGCCTGTCATATTACTGTCCTCATGCTAACCACTCATAAGGGCCTGGTGCCAATTGCAAAGATACACACTCACATACACACACACACGTTTGTTTTACTATCCTAGTGAGGACCAATAATTCAATCCCATACAAAAGAGTGTTGTCACTGTTATTCTAACCCTAATTCTAACCCTAACCCCCATAGTAATAGCACAGTTGTGGGGGCCAAGAATATGTCCCCACACGGGCATTCTTTACTTAAATTGCTATCCTTATGGAGACTTATAGTCCCAACAAGGCCAGTTAAACAAGACCACATACACATACACATTGAAACACACACACACACACGTACACACATCTGCCCCCCGCTTCTCGTTTTCATAGCAACAGGGTCAATAGTTCCGCTAATAGCGAGGCGGTGACTTCCTAGATGACATGACTGAGAGAGAGCATGGCAGTGGGCCTCCACATGAATATAGCCATGAGCAGCAAGCCTGCGTGGGTCTGCTCCAGCCTGGGCACTGAGTCAGGCTGCAGGGAGACCAGCAGACTGGGGAGAGCCCACCGACTGATCTCCACTTGAAACACATCATACCAGCCAACTCATCTGACCTGGACTACATCCGTGGCCCACAAGATGGATCTGCGTTCCGTAGATGTGTATACTAAATAATGTATATTGATTATATGACACAGTGTCTCAAAACTCCCTGAAAGTGTTCATACTGTACACTTTTTATGTTGTGGGGGGCATACTTGCCAACCTTGAGACCTGGAAAATAGGGAGAAATCCCAAACTAAAGCGGGGGGTCTGGGGGTCCCCCCCCCAGGAAATTTTCAGCTTTAAAGACATTGTTTCCCGCATTCTGGTGACTTTAAAATAATAAAACCAACAAAAAAATAAGTAAATTGAAACGTCAATTTTATGTTGAATACTTTCAGTTAATTTACATTTCATGTCATTACATTTGATTTCATATTATTATTATTTATTTCTGTAATTTTAGGTTGCCTCTTTAATATCTGGCCCGGGGACAACGGATGAAAACTAGCCTCTTAGACTAACTCTGGCTCACTCACATGTTGAATGTTGATTAGTGTGCAATATCCCTGAACTAAACCAATAAAATAAAATAAAAAAAATTAGAGTAGTAAATTAGGGGAGAAAGGGAGACATGAAAATCTTGTCAATATCGGGAGAATTGCGGGAGCAACGGGTGAGGATAGTGAAAATCGGGAGACTCCCGGGAAAATCGGGAGGGTTGGCAAGTATGGTGGGGGGGGGGATATCGTAACTATTGTCTGTTTTGTATTTGGACTAAAGAGAACTTGGATGTGCACTGTATGTTTTTCAGAATAAGAGCTCTTTCGAAGACAGATAGCTGCCACCGTTTTTTTGCTGTATGCTTGTTTACAGAGAAGATCTTGGTCTCGGTTTACTCACCTGACTCTTGATGCTAACTTGCACAGTGCCACCAGAGGTTTATGGCTGGTTATCCAAGTGCTAGCTTGTAAGGTGACACAATACTCCCAGATGTATGTCCTGGGTCTGGTTAGACACAACCAGAGCAGGAACAAGCTGGCAGGCTGGCAGGGGCAGACTGGCAAAGACCCTTAGGACTGCTAAAGATCCGGGTCACACTCCACTACAAAGGGACACATTTAGCTACAGGCTTTGACAGGATCCCAACCACGGTTAAGCATCCAGCCATGTACAAGATCAGTCAATACTACAAGGCTATTAGACTGGCATCTCCACCCTCGACATGGCATCATTGAGATCCCAACATGAATACATTGGCAGGGCATCCACAGAGTTCAAAACTGGCTGGGTGGTCTGAGTTCAGAACTGTCTGGAGCACTGGAAAAGACCTGCCTGGACTTAGATTAGGCTACATTTACTGAGTCATCTTTTTCCAGTTAAGCTCTCTCTCTCCTCCTGCCCAATGGGCCTTTGATCAGTGAGTTTATCCCAGAGGTCTTCAGGGTCCTAACCATGAGTCAATCTCCAGTAGGGGATGAATTGAGCAGGGCAGAACGAGGTGGAGTTTAATTGCTCCGAGCTGTGGTCTCGGCTGCCAAGAAGACAATGAAGACTTTCTTGACGTGTGACTGTGTGCTGGTTTTGAGCGGGAACCCAGTCCGCCATGCTGAGTATTCACTCCAGGGGGGAGGGGCAGAAGCCTGGGACGACCTCACAGCTGTGGTAGATTATCAGGCTTCCCTAACACACCAACGCAACACGCTCTAACACACTTCGCATCTACACATCCCACCACATCACATGCTCCACCCCCCCCACCCCACCCCGACAAATCCCACTCCTACACTTTACATCTACATAGCTATACTCCAACAGACACAATCCATCAAACCCCACCTTGACCTCCTCAGCATCCTACCTCAATACACCCCAACACAAGATATCCTACCAAAACAAACTCCACCCCCAACACACCCCAACATTGCTACACCCCAACACAGCACACCCCAACGTAGCTCCACAGGGCCCCTCATGAAGTAACCTGCCAAGTCTAACCCAAGTCACTCAAAACCTTGGGTCATGCACCTTCATGCACCACATCTTCAAAAGCAAATGCTTTCATGAATGGCACCAATGTATAAGACCCAAAACAAAGACAGTTCATCCCTGTCTGTACAGTCTGAGGCACACAGCTAGACCTGAACTTGAAACCGACTGAAAATATTCAGAACATTGGTATTGTAACCCAAAACCAGTAACTTTGGCTCAAAGACCACATGGGGATAATGAAAACACAGCTTGTGAGAACACTGGCTCACATCCACCTCTTCCACTGGCTCAATTCCACCTCTTACACCGGCTCAATTCCACTCAGTTGCCCCCTGAGTCGGCCCTCTTGGACTTGGACAGAAGATGTGGTAGCAGTCCAGTAAGATATGGGTGCTTGTACTGCTTATGGCACAGGTTGCAGGTGGCAGAAGGGGAGGAGGGAGCATTGGCACAGTTCAGGTTACACAGGTTATCAAGAGGAGAGAACACCCCCCCCCGCCGTCTACATAGAACGATTCTGTTAGACAGTCTGGTGTGTTCTCTTGACATGCAGACATACAGTACACGTAGACATGCCGTACAGACATACATTATAGTGGCCATAGAATGTTTTTCACAAACAGTGGATGAACTGTGTATAAAACCGTTAACTATAAATGATGATTCCAAAAGGTGTTTCAATCTTTGATTCACATCAACTATGGATGTAGAAGCAGATTCTCCTCATGGAGTAAATTCACCAGTGTTTGTTTACAAGTATTTAGTCCACTGTGCCTTTTTAACTATTTGAGATATAACACAGACTTACCAAAGGATCTCTATTCAGCGTATATTGCTGGCCACATTATAAGTGCTTAGGGTTGAAATTTGAAAAAAGCAATTGACTAACATGAATTTGTCGAATGTTGCATTACTTCTACAGTACTTCTGTCTTTTTGCTGTCTCAAACCCAACATGACCACGAAGCCCAAGCTGCAGCTGTGGCAGTAGACAGACTGGCTTTCTGTCTATGGACAACACGGACCATACTGGCTTACCTTTAACTGGGGCTGTCAGCTCTCTCTGCCTGGAATGGCTTCAATTACGCCAGACAGCTGACTGGCCTGTGTGCACCCAAGCCCCCCTCACAGAAAGGAGAAGAGAGTCTAGGAGCCAGCTGAGGTGGGAGACTTGGGGAGAGAATGGGAAAGAGTGGGATGGATAGAGAGTGTGGGGTAAGATAAAGTGAAGGTGGCTGTGAGACTGTGAGAGAAAGAAAGAATGTGAAGGAGAGTGATGGAGGGGGAGGGAGAAAGATGGGTAGAGTCTGAGCAAAGGGAGAGAGGTAGAGAGAAGTGGTGGAGAAATATCTTCCCAAACACAAAACCACTATCCAATAACAAAACACAACCCATGTTAGGTTGGGTTTTATGTGGGCTAAAGCGTTTGAGTGAGCTTTCTACAGTAGAATTATAGACTGCACAAAGCAAGCTTTGACTACTGGTCATGTTGGCCAAAGCATGACCCTATCAAAACAAACTCCCAATTTACATAAATATTATACTTAATCACTCAAGACTACATCACAAATAAATAACTTTTTTGCATGCATATATTTTACATATTCTAATAATATTCATCATCTCGTATAGATCACGTGTAGATTTTTGTTGTTAAAACGATGAAAAACGAAGCGTGTAAATCGGCTCCTTGGAGAGTTCAAAAATCTCAGAAGAGGGATAGGATCAGAAATACCTGGCATCCCAAGTTAGAGCCTCTTCAACTATGGCCCCCATCGTGAGTACACCTCTGCTAATGTAGACAGCCGAAAACCAGAATTTATATGCGATATACACGTTATTCTGAAAGCCGCACCGCTTTCATAAAGGGCTAGAGAAGTAGCGTAATGATTGTTAGTAAAGTACAGATAGTAGCGTTTAAGTTGCACGTGTTGTGGAGCTACGTTGACGCCGACATGTGTACGTTAGCTACAGTAGCTAATGCTACTAGTGACATAGTAGTGTAGCGATTTACGGCATAAGCTTAATTGTACTTTTTACAGCTTATTTTGCTAGTTAGATAACCCACAAGGGCATACTGAAAAGGGATACTATTAATATTTAAAAGGTACATTTTGTTACACGGCACAAATCACCAATCATAGTAGCCTACGTGATGACGAGGAGCTTTCTGAAAAGCAAAGTAAACCACTTAACGCTACTAAGCGACACAGCTGTTTCAAAACAACTGGGAAGTGTTTTACAAATAGTTGAGGTTGTCGCGAAATAAGTGTGTTGTCCCACTCCTGAATGACTCATTTAATGAAAACAAACTGGTCGTTTGAGGAACATTACTTTTTGTTTTGACAGAAAAAGCTGGTGACTAAAAAGCAGGGTGGTAAGCGTAAGAAGCAGCTCTTGAAGTTTACTCTAGACTGCACCCATCCAGTGGAAGATGGCATCATGGACGCTGCCAACTTTGTAAGTTCACCATCAACCAGTAGCCTACTGCAATAAATATATACAAATGCCCATATTCTGTGTTTGTAGGCTATCAGTATATTAATTTTCTTGCTATACAGTATGACTTGTTCATGACACTCAGTCATTTAATGATGTAAAGAGAATGCCTTGAGATGGCATGAAACGCATTAGCAGTTGCTTATAATGATGGCCTATACGGATATGGGATGTGGCTCAATGCGTTGCTATATGTAGGTAGCCAGTCTGAGATCTCACCTGTCATTGTGACACCAGAATGTGCCTTTTAATTTTTTTATTTGGGCCTTTCCTCCATTAGGAGCAGTTTCTGCAAGAACGTATCAAGGTGAACGGCAAAGCTGGGAGCTTGGGAGGTGGAGTGGTGTCCATCGAGAGGAGCAAGAGCAAGATCGGGGTGAACTCCGAGGTGCCTTTCTCCAAAAGGTGGGTCAGTTCTCCAGAGGGTCACGGTGTGCTTTTATTCTTGTCTTTGTTTAGCCTGTTAGAGGTTCCCGCAGTCAATGTCAGTGTGACCGTAACTGGGAAAAGGTTTTAAATACTGTTGTTGAATGCTTGGATATCCTGTTTAAGGCATGCAAGTGTATCTGGGGTAGATTTGTTTTGTGATTCTCAGTGGAGACGCCATGAATCACAGACATGGCGTTTTGGGTGTTAGATCTCGGTAGATCTTCCATATCTCATCTCAGTGGTTAAGCATGAAATATTTAACATTTCCTCATAAATTCTAGCATAAATGAAGGTTGAATATTGTAACGTAATTCTCACTTGGTTGCTGGTTTGGTGTGCAAAAATAGGACATCAGCCGGGTTGTCTTACGTTAAACTATCTAATAGTGGTCTTTAATCATTTTGTGTGCTGGCTCCAGGTATCTGAAGTACCTCACTAAGAAGTACCTGAAGAAGAACAACCTGAGAGACTGGCTCAGAGTGGTGGCCAACACCAAGGAGAGCTACGAGCTGCGCTACTTCCAGATCAACCAGGATGAGGAAGAGGAGGAAGATGATGATTAAATGCATGCCATTTTTGTCATCATAAATGATAAAAGGTTGATGGGGGAAACAAATTTGCAAGCCGTCTTTACTCCTGTCAAGCCATTCAGTGCATTATCTGTGAATGCGTGTGTTCGGTAGTTTTATAATATTTGGGAAACAAACGTAAAGAGATCTTTTTCTATTTTTTCATGTTAATTGCCATGGCAAGGTCGTGCTATTTTGTCGGTGATCCCACGTTTTCTTTGTTTCAACATGTGGTCCATCTCACATGGGCACTTTGTTCCAGCGGTGGTTACCTTGACAACAGCTCAGCGACTGGCAACAGCGGAGCGAGCCAACTGTCCAGCTTGTCATGAAAACGAAGTTGGTGTTGATACTTTGTCATGTAGCCTGCGCACCTGACGTGGCTACATAGCCTACTGTAGTGGTTCACACGCGAAGAGTTACATTTCGCAGTTTAATTATGCATCCGATTGCGACCGACCACGAATAAAATCAAAAAGTGGTTCCTTTCGAGGGAGCAAAAACACCCCCTCCCTCCTCCACTCTATCCCGGTGTAACCTCGAATTCTACGGTCTTGCTAGAGAAAATGGGCAACGCGACAGGCGACTTGGAGAGGAGGTGTTTTAGAGGCAATGCCATTTAAGCTCCGCTCACGACTAGTGAAAGTGGTAACTAGGAAAGCATGACTAACTAGTTGTGGAAATTATGGGATGGATTGTCATGGCAACAGACCAGACGTCACTATCTGGGCATGTGTGTTCCATTTTTTGTCTCTTTCTTATTTTCAGACTGCAAGACTTGGAAAGAGAAGAGTGGAAAAAGATATATATTTCTCCTACAAGAGAAACCTCAATTTTAAATAAATTTATTTTTTGCAAAGGGCCTGTATAAATTGTCTTTTCGAAACAGTGAAGAGCGAAGAGTGGCATTTGGAGGGTTAACTTTCTGTTAATTCTCTGGCTAGAGGTTTTGAGGTATGAGATAAAGATGCCGGGGTCGCTAAGCAATGAAGACGAGGCACAGGACGAAATGGATTTTGAAGACGAAATACCAGGTGAGGGAAGGGGGGGGGGTGTCCTTCAGATATTTTACGCTGCTACAGCTTGTCGAATGCGGGGAAAAGGGCTTGTCCTGCGTTCTGGATTACTGGAAGGGAGGAGGGGTGGGGTGCTCTAGCAGAGCACAGTCATGCTATTATTTTGCACGACCCGTGTGCGTTCCTCAGGGACATGGGTCTACACTTGTCGCCACTCTTCATATCCTCAAATGTGCTTCTTGGAAATCCGTGGTTTGCGGTTGGCAATGGAAGGACGGTGAAGTGTTTCTGCCAAACACATTTATGTCCGGGGGAATTCGCATTTGCACGAAAATATCCGAAATCCGCCACTGTATGAGGCCATAAAACTCCATTTTACACTTAACTGCGATATTCATAGACTACTTATTAGAAATAGCATTCTTTTTTTAGTCATGCATTGCATTATCAATATTCTTTGCTTTTCTATTGCTGGGTAATCATGCCTCCGCAGACAGTGATAGTTGATCTGAAGTCTCTCAAAGTTGAAGAGTCGATACCATCTGCCGTCTCTCTGCAGCATCCGAAGGAAGTGTCAGTCGTGTGCTAGGGGCTCCGTTGTTTAGATCAGGCTACAGCAGTGGTCTCAGGGGTGCTAAAGCCACGTGTTACAAGGAAACACTTGACATCAGCTGTCCGGACTGTCCAGTTCCACGGTCTTGTACTCCAGCCAGTCATTCGTTTTTCAACCAAGGGAGATGACATATGTTGTGTCAAAGTATTTGAGTTTTTATTTTTTACCTGGTTGTTGCAGTTATTAAGAAATAGGTTTCAGTAGCCTATTTCCTTTGATTTGTTTACACTCAACACATGGTCTCTGACAGTGATTAATGTATTGCACAGACAACACAATGTACAATATTGAAACAAATGCAAATGAAAACCAATGCATAGTGAAAGAGTTGACATGACATGACATGTATTTACACAGCTAGTTTAGAAGAGTGTCCCTCTAGTGTGTGGCTAGCATGGGGAGCAGGGGGTCATCAATCTTTTCCATCCATCTCTGTGCAGCAGGTCTTAAATCTCTGGCAATCCACTGTCTGGTGTCAGAGATGATGTGATAAAGTGTCCTTACAGCATTGTCCTCAAGACGTACTGTACCAACCAGGATCTGAAGACTGTCATGTTGGTTTGGTCAATCTAATCAGTTTGGTTACTGTTGCCATGGTGGCTTCCGTCCTTCCGTCCTGGTCTGTAAAAGTTTAGCATTAGCTTGACATCAAGAACCAATGGGAGTGCTACTTTGGGCTTGTCCCCCTCTTCATTTACCTACTCCATAACTGACACTGGCTAGATCAGTCGGTGACTGTTCAAAGCACCACTCACAAGTGATAAACGGACATGTTTGGAATCAGACTGTGGGGAATCTGGTTTCATTCTGGAATGTTCCCTTGTAAATGTTTCTGCTAAGTGGATGACTGGGAAGGTGTGTGTGTATGCCAAGCTCCATTTTTGGTTGCCCTAAAAACTGGGATGTCTGAGAGATTTTGAATGAGGGCAGCTGGAGAGGGAACTTTCTGGAATGAGATGCATCCATGACAGCCTCCCCTTCCTCGTATCCTAGCAGTGATGTCTGTTGGTATACCAACAGCCGCTGTCTCTGTGGCACTCATACAGTTTGATATCAACCTCTCGTGTTATTACACGAGCTGCAACATGGTCACACAAGGTTCTTTCATGTTACGGTACGTGACTTACTCTAGAACTACACCCATCTTCAAGATTTGTTTTCCCTGCTCAATTATTTAGGCCTCATCTGAAAATGAAAGATTATCACAGGCTTTTATGTGTCTACAAAACTTATCCCCCAATTGCATGGAGCTATTTTTGGAGGATCCACAATGAAAGCTGACACCATTTCTTTAATTCTTTGTGTGCCTGCGTGCGTATCTGCGAGGGATGCAGTCATACAGTACGTATGCGCGCACGCTCGTGGCTGTAATCTTCACATGTTGTCGGAGGCACATCTGTTCCTCTCCTTCTACTAGCCTGCACTTTGTTCCACAGCCCTGTGAACGTTGGGAACAATGAGGCGCTCTGTACTGTACTACCCTCCACACACCACAGCAGCTCAAATACTGTTTAACCCTAGTAGGCTCTGTGCAGAGAAATGCTCTCTCTCTCTTTCTGTCTCTCTCTAGCTCTCATCTGTCTATCTTTCTCTCCCCCTTGCTCTCTCTCTCTCCCCATCTTATTTTCTCTCTCTTTCTCCCCGTTTCTTTCTAGCTCTCTTCTCTCTGTCTCTAGCTCTATTACTCTCTTTCTCCTGCCCCCCCCCCTTCCCCCGCAATCTCTCTATCACTCTTTCCTCTATCTCACTCATTCTCTGGGATAAGAAGTCATTATGTGGGTATTTCCATCCAAAGACTGTGATAGACAGATACAGAAGGAGAGAGAGAGAGAGAGAGAGAGAGAGAGAGAGAGGGATGAAACGTAGGATTTCACACCAGGGATTCAGTTATGAGTCTCCCCTCTAATGGTCTGGCCTAGGGAGTAATCCCTTGTGGTTCTCCACCTGTGCTTCTCCACCTTTACCTGTCCTGCCCTGCCCTGCCCTACCCCGCCCTGCCCGGCTCTACTATCCACACTTGAAAGGTGTGCACAGGTGCCAAGTGGAGCAGCCTGCCCTGCAGGCGTTCTGGATGTCGCTGGGCCTGGTGCCAGCCTGTGTCCTCGCAGCCACATGCCAGAGTAATACCCCCTCCACACCTGGCACAGTCTGGTCCCCTCAGCCAACAGGCTGGTGGCCCCCTTGATTCCTGCCACAGATCAGGGTACTCAGCTCACAGTCCTGGCCTCCAACTGGAGCACTGGTCCAGAACAGGAAGTCCCCTACGTGAATGGACTTCCTGATGAGCGCTACTCCTTCCTGCCTGCTTTGGATACCTAAGTGTGTCTTAAGTTGATTTAATTGGACTGGGAGCAGTGTTTCAATTCATTTGATTGTTACAGGGTGAGAGCAGAGAGACAGGGGAGATCTGGCCAGTCACTGGTGTAGGGGGCGTTTCCTTCTGTGTTTCTCCTCTACTCTCTTCCTCTCCTCTCTCTGTCTCTCCTGTCTCCATCTCTCTGCTCTCCCCTTCTCCTTCCCCCATTGCTCCTCTTTCTCTCTCCACTTCTCTCCTCTTCTGTCTCCTCCTTTCCTTCTCCTTCCCTCTCTCTGTCTCTCCACCTCTCTCCTCCCTACATCTCAGTCTGTTCTTGTGTCGGTCAGAGATGTAATTGGAGCTGATGACACGCCTAGCAGGCAGGCAGGCAGGCAGGCACACAGACACACAGGCAGGAACACAAACCAAACCAGGGCAGACACACAGACGGGAACACAGGCAGACACACAGACAGACACACATACAGGAACATAGACAGAAACACAGACAAAATCAGCCAGGAACACAAACAGACACACAGAGAGGCGCAAAGTCATACACACAGGCCGAAAGACAGACAAGAAGACAGACACACTGATAGGCAAGCAAAGAGATACAGTACACAGGCAGACAGACACAGGCAGACATACAGACAGATGCAGTACACACAGCACCCAGGAAGGCTAACTGACAGACTGATGAGGATGCAGGCAGTCAGAGATGCAAGCAGCCAGGGAGGCAGGGAGGCAGTCAGACATTCAGACAGACAGACAGACAGACAGACAGACAGACAGACAGACAGACAGACAGACAGACAGACAGACAGACAGACAGACAGACAGACAGACAGACAGACAGACAGACAGACAGACAGACAGGAAGCACAGCCTCTCAGACATGACAGAGTTCCCTTTGTGAAGCGCCACGAAAAGGTTGGCCTCAAAAACACTCAGCAACATGAGCCAAAGCCATGCGGATTATAGCACAGTCAATATACAGATAGACCACAGAAACATGCATTGAAAAATGTTCACGTACAAATGTAATCCAAATGCCTCTGTATTTCACATAACGGTCAGAGATGTGATGATTGGGCCCCTCTAGTCAGACAGATTTGACATCTCTGTTGTGAACACAGCAAGTGCCAAAGGCATATTCATCACCTACTCATCTGCGTTAATACGGAGACAAACACAGCCTTGAGGGAATACAGTACGTGCTGTGTTGAGCCTCCCTCTGTGTGTGGACCCCCCCCACAGCATGGCTAAACACAGGATGAGTGGATGGTGAGATTCTTGTCTGGCTGTCTTCCTCCCCCTCTCTCCCTCCCTCCCTCCCCCCCTCTCTCCCTCTCTCTCACTCTCTCTCTCTCTCTCTCTCTCTCCTCCCCTCTCTGTCTCTCTCTCTCTCCCTCTCTCTCTGTCTCTCTCTTCCTCTCTCTCCCCCCCCTGTCTCTCCCCCCTCCACTCACACGCCTTCCCAGGAGAAGGCAGGGCTGCAGGGCTTGTGTCGGCTGATTGACTCTGATACACATGCTGCATATTTCATGTCCTCCAGTCTGTGTATGTGTGTCTGAGTGCGTGTGTGTGCGTGCGTACGCGAGTATACAGTACGCCCGGGTGTGTGTGCGAGCGTTTGTGTGTGTGTGTGTGTGTGTGTGTGAGTCTGACAGTGAGGATGCGGCACCCTGGGAGTGTGTGTGTGTGAGAGCCTCTTTTCTAGTGATGTACTGTCTGCTGTCGTTCTCTCCTCTGTGACCTGCTGGGGCTCGCTGCCTCCGCGTCTGTCTGGGTCGCGCCAGGGCAGTGGGGCACACACACACACACACACACACACACACATACACACACGGCCGCTGAGCAAAGCTGTGTGCGTCAGCCCTGGGACAACACTGGAGCCACAAGCAGCACATTAGGGCAGACTGAGGGGAGATTAGGACCCAGGAAGTTCTGTTTCCTTGTGACTCAAAGGGAGATGTGAATCCTGACTGCTTGGGTCAAGGAGCAGGAAGTTAAAGCCCAGAGGGTAAAAAGGTATAAGAACTCACCTGTAGCAGAGGTGGTTCGGTGACAGCTGTCACCCAGCCTCCCTCACCGGAAGACCAGCGCTGGACTCGGTCACCTCACACTCGGCTCTTGTAGCTTTTATCCAGGGGGTCTGTTTTGTGGGCGGGTTCGGAACCTTGGAGTGTGTGGGTGTGACTCGTTTGTGTCTGTGTGTGTGTGTGTGTGTCCCGTCCAGATGAGGACGAGGAAGGGGGGCGCGGCCCCGTGCCCCTGGCGGCGCTGGACAGCTTCTTCTCGGACGACGACGACTCCCTCAAACAGCAGAAGAAGAAGAAACCCAAAAAGATGAAAGAAGGGAAGATGACCAAAGTGAAGAAACGGAAAAAGGAGGTGAGCTATGCGTGACGAGAAAGTGAAAAGTCAGAAAACGAAAAGCTTATATATTAATAGGAGAGATACCGTATATTATTCTGAACTGTATTATAGAAGGGCTGTTACTGTGTGAGAAACCTATCAACAAATGGTTACTATATCTCATTAATGCTTTATTGATTACTTTTGTGTTGTGTTGAATTTCCTTGGATTGGTCTGGTCTTAATTTGAGACAGAAGGGTGTCTCTGGCTAGGGGCACTTGGCATCCATGTCCAAGTTAGTGCCAGTGTAAGCTGTGGACACTGTGTGCCAGGTTAGTCTGGAGATCAGGCCTGGCTGTGTGTGCGTGTGCTCCTTCTGTGAGTGTGTGTGTATGTATGTGTGAGAATGCGTGTTTGTATATGTGTGTGTTTATTTGAGTGTGTGGGTGGGTGTGTGTGTGTGGCCAGGAGTGCCAAAGCTGTGTATGCCAGTGTTCACAGCCTTTGTGACAGAGTTACCCTGACAGCTGAACTCTCCCAGACTGCGCTCCCCCCCTCCCCTCCCCAACACACACACACATACCCCCATCCACCGCCAGCAACTCGGCTCCAAGGTAGCCCCACCACAGTCCACTCTCAGTAGCGGCCCTCCAGAGGAGGCACTCACGTTAGAATCTGACGCTTCCGTGGTTCTCATTAGCTGGAGGGGAACCTGACATGCAGCCCCCACTGAGGATAACCCTGAGTGTGTGGCTGGAGAGCTGGGTACTACAGCCCACACTGCCAGGGCCCTGAACCCCTGGTCCTTAGAGAACCAGGGGATTCCTGCTATGAGGCATACAGCTAACTCCTGGTGTCTGCAGTAGATTATGTAGATGTGGTTAGGGGTTCTTATCCAAACTAAACATGGACTAAGCCATACTCTCTTTCAATGTAGTCCGTCAGTGACTTGGACTGTGTGTTTGTGTGTCTGCTACAGTTTCTGTCATTCATGCCCAATACTGACCAGTAAGTGGCAACTGTGCCAGTGACAAAGCCAGGGTGTTCCTGCCAGCCCTGACCATTAGTCCTCTGGCTGCTAAGCTATGTCAGCCTGACCCCAGACCAGCCTGCAAGCCCTAAACAGACTGGCTCTTTGGCTGTTTGGCCCACAACAGACACAGTTCCCAACACTGGACCCTGCTGGGATAATAAGGGGGACTTCTCTCTCGGTCTCTCTCCCTAACCAGGCACACTCTATTTATCTCTCTGCCTCACTACCTCTCCTTTTTCTGTCCCTTTATTCCTCCTTTCCACTGTTCGTCGCTCTCTTTCCCTCTCTCGCTCTCCCCGTCGCTCCGTCTCTCTTTCCTTCCCTATGTCTGCCTTTCCTCGGACTCTGTCCTATTATCTCTTCCTATCTCTCCTACGCCTACCTACCCTTTTCTCTATTTCACCCTTTCTCTCTCCTCTCTGTATCCCCATCTTTCCATCACTTTCACTCTCCTCTCTTTCGCTTTCTTTCCCTCTCTTTATTTTTGTCTCTCTTTTCCTCGCTCTCCCTCTCTCTGTCTCTCTCCATTTATCTGTCTCCACCCTATTTCTCTCTCTCTTTTTCTCTCTCTCCATTTATCTGTCTCCATCCTTTTCTCTCTCTCTTTTTCTCTCTCTCTCTTTTTCTCTCTCTTTTTCTCTCTCTTTTGCTCTCTCTTTTTCTCTCTCTCTTTTCTCTCTCTCTCTCCCTCTCCTCTCTCTCTCTCTCTCTCTCTCTCTCCCCCTCTCTCTCCCTCCTTCCTGCACGAGTGCTGGACAATCACAGCTCTCCAGCTCTCCCAGGCATGTATACTGTGTGTGTGTGTGTGTGTGGTGTGTGAGCGGGGCCTCAGCACCATCTGAGGATGGTGGGTGGTGGTGGTGGCAGGCGGTCACAGCCTCTCTCCTCCCAGGGCAGAGCAGGGGGACCCGGGTCACCGACTTCCACCAGCCCTGCTGCTCCAAGCCCTCCTGGAGAGCACACTGCTTCATTACTGCCCCCCACGCCTAGCGGAGGATCTGTTTGGTTCAGATCGTGTTTGAAAGGCTTTTCTTTCCAGGATGTCATTCAGACACCCTATAGTGAAGGATTCTGTTCACGGACAGATCTTCTGTGCACGCCTCCGACCTTGTCCTCCTGTCTATGTGTGTGTGTGTGTTTGTGTGTGTGTGCTAGTGTATGCGTGGGTATGAGTTTGCGTATGTGCACATCATGTGTATGCGAGAGTGTCTGTGTGTGTGCTAATGCATGTGCGAGTGTGCGTGGTCATTGGCGTGTGTACGTGCAAGTGTACGTGTGCGAGTGCCTGCCTGTGTGTGTGTGTGTGTGTGTGTGTGCGAGTGCGTGTGCGAGTGAATGCTCTCTGCTCAGACCTTGTCTCTCAGTTCACCTGGCTGATAACATCTCATCTTTGTTTGCGTCAGCCTGCCCTACAATCATGTGTTTGTGTAATGTTGGACTCTGGTAGCTATAGTGATGATGAAGGTTCAGCTCACTGCTACCTCCCCCCTCTGCAGTAGCTCTCGGAATTAACAGTGGTTTTGCCTCCCTGCCTCCCCCCCCCCTCCCCCTGCGCACACACAGACACACACACACACACATTGAAAGCACGCCCGCGCACACATACCTCATACACGTACGCACACGGATACACACTCAGGCACACACTGGCATGCACGCGTGCGCACAGATACACGCACGGTGACACATGCTTTCATGCAAGTCCACCAACATGTACGCACACACACACGCACACTCATGTACAAATACACTCTCTCTCTCTCTTTCTATCTATCTATCTCTCTTACTCTTTCTCTCTCTCTTTCTATTTCTCTCTCTCTCTCTCTATCTCACTCTTCTGCATAAATGAGATTTGTCTAGACGGCCTCTGAAACACAGAGTCTGCTACCACAGGCCTCTGCATAACAAGCTCGTTATGCCAGGGTCTCTGATTGGATAACACTGTTCCACTGGCTGGCGCTGCTAGAGAGAAAGAGAGATAGAGAGAGAGCGAGAGCGAGAGAGGAGGAAAGAAATTAGAAATGTAGGGACAGTAAGAAAGACCAAGTGTGGAAGAGAAATAGAAAGAGGGAAAAAAAGAGAGTGAGAGAGAAAGAGGGAGAACGATAATGAGAGTGAGAGAGTTAGTGAGAGAGACACAGATAGAGAGAGAGAGAGAGAGAGAGAGAGAGAGGGAAAAGGAGAGAGCTCCAGACACTGCTCGATCTGGTTGCCATAGCAACACAGCCAGGCTGCTGGTTGGGTTGGCGGGTGCTGCGGCAATGTGAGCCTTTCCCTTGCTCTGCAGAGCGAGACGCCTGCGAGTCTCACACACACACACACACACACACACACACACACACACACACACACACACAGGCACACACACACTTACATATACAGACACACACACAGTCACACACACACATACATACATAAACAAACAACTACCCTCCTCCACAAACACACACACAAAACCACACTTCCCCACAAACACACACTCATTCAAACACACACACACACACAAACATGCACTATCCCCCACAAACCCACACACACACACACACACAATGTGCAACAGGTATGGAACTGCAGAGAATGCGTGCACAAACACACACACAGAGACACACAAGCACACACAACTAGTCCTCCACACACACACACACACACAAACGCACACACATGAATGCATGCATAGTATGCACAATATGGCAGTATCCTAACACACACTACCAATAAACTATAATCCGTAATTGACCCTCCAGATGTTGTTCTAGCTCAGGGGTGGGCAATTCCGGTCCTCGAGGGCCGCTGTCCTGCATGTTTTAGATGTTTTCTCCCTGCTCCAGCACACCTGATTCAAATGAATGGTCATTACCACCCCCGGCTTCCACAGAGCTTGCGAACAACCCATTCATTTGAAACAGGAGTGCTGGAGCAGGGAAACATCTAAAACATGCAGGACAGCGGCCCTCGAGGACCGGAATTGCCCACCCCTGTTCTAGCTCCTCCAGGGGCACTACACATGCCTCTGTTGACTGAGCTGCACTGCTCTGATTGGTTGAGATCAGGCAGCACAACCCCTGATTGGCTGTGCTGCCCCAGGTGTGTGGTGCGTTGCTCCAATTGGCTGTGTGTGCACTGAGCATGTGCAGAGATGGACGTGTGTCTGACAGTGGCCTGCAGGGGGTGCTGTATGTGAACCTGCCAGCTGAGACTGGCCTGTTGGATCAATGCAATAATACATGGATGCAATTAAATGATTTCGCTTTCTTCTCTAAAAACACAAAGAGTCGAAAACCCCCGTTTATTTAGAAGCGGGAGACGACTGCTGAAGGAGTGGGAGAGTTGGAGCAGTTGGATTTGTTTATAAAAGTTAGAAATGTATTCAACATGTGTATATTTGTTGATGTAAGCTGCGTGAAGTAGAATGTACATAATCAATTTTATATGAGTGAGCCCCACAAAGCATTAATTAGGTCATTTACTGATGTGTGTGGGCGTGTGTTTTGTATGTGTTTGCGTGCGTGTGTTTGTGTGCACATATGTTCGCATGCATGTGTACGTACGTGTTTGCGCGGGTGTGTGTTCGGGTGTAAATGTGTGAGTGTGTGTGTGTGTGCGTGCGTGTACATGCGTGCTCTGGTGTGTGTGTGTGCGGGTGTGTGCTCTCCAGGCAGGGGTCCAGGGCCTGGGCCCTGTAGGGGGCGGAGCCTGCAGCGACCAGGAAGAGGCCTCGGAGAGGGAGGAGGAGGAGGAGCGGCCGGAGGGGGGCTCGGACAGCGAGAGCAGCAGCTACGCCCCCACCAAGAAGAAGAAGAAGAAACCCAGGGAGAAGAAAGAGAAGAAGACCAAATGGAAGAAGAGAGAAGAGGAGGAGGAGGACGATGACGACGACGACGATGACGGGAACATGAAAGTAAGCTCTTTTTTTCCAGCTCTTCAGTTGCCAGCTCTTTTTTTTTGTGTATACGTTAGTGTTTGTTGTATGTTCATGTGTGAGTTAGTGCGTGTGCGTGTGCGTGTGTGAACGTGTGTTGATGTTAGCGCACGTGCGTTGTCTGTCTGTGTGTGGGTGCACGCGTGTGTGATTGTATGTGTGTGTGTGTGTCTGCCTGTGTTTGTGAGCCCGTATGCTTGCCAGACTAACCCCCTGTGGGTCTGCGGCGCCCCAGGAGCCCAAGTTGTCGAGCCAGCTGATGGAGGAGTGGGGTCTGGAGGATGTCCAGCACGCCTTCACAGAGCAGGACTACCGCACCCTCACCAACTACAAGGCCTTCAGCCAGTTCCTCAGGTACCTGTCTGTCTGTCCATCTGTCTGTGTGTGTGTGTGTGTGTGCTGGTGTGTAATCTGCAGGGTTTTGGGCAGCCTCTTTCCCGACTTTCCTGATCTTATAATACACACCTCACACACAACCCCCCCATCCTCCTCTCTTACACACACACAAGCCCCCCTCTCACACACACACACACACACAGATCCCCCACTATTGGTTGACTGCCACAGGAGTGGTCCGGGTTGTGTTTGCTGTCCTGTCTGACTGTGTGTGTCTCCCAGGCCGCTGATAGCCAAGAAGAACCCCAAGATCCCCATGTCAAAGATGATGACCGTGCTGGGCGCCAAGTGGCGGGAGTTCAGCGCCAACAACCCTTTCAAAGGCTCCTCTGCCACCGCCGTGGCCGCCGCCGTGGCCGCCGCCGTGGAAACCGTCACCGTGGCCCCGCCCATCACTGTCAGCCAACCGAGCTCCCAGCCAGGGCCAATCAGAAAAGCCAAAACCAAAGAGGGGAAGGGTAATGTTTGCCAGCTCGTCATGTTTTATTTGCTCATACCTGTGTCCCTGTTCTGAGGCATCCCCCCCAGACTGGTTGTATGGGGTGTCTGTTCTGGAGGGAAAACATAGGACAGGTGTCGGAACTAACTGTTCCAGTACTGTAGCATACTGTGCTTTACTTGCGTTTGGTGGAGTGTTTGAGAATGGGGGCCCAGTTGTGTGTGTACGTGTGTTTGGATGTGTGTACTGTGAGCGTGTGTGTGTGTGTGTGTGTGTGCGTTGACTTCATGTAGAGAGCTTAGAGAAGCATGCATCAGGCCCAGGATGCTCAGCGGTGATCTGCTGTCTCAGGTCCAGGAGTGAGGAAGAGGAACAAGACGGTGAAGGACGGGAAGAAGAAACCCAAACCCAAGAAGACCAAGTCCAAGTCAGGCCAGAGCTGCAAGAAGAAGAAAGCCTCCTCCGTACGTTCCTGCTCCTCTGGTCACCTGCTCCGCTGGTCAACCTCTCTGGCAGGACGCACAACAGCACTCGTGAAATACACTCATGATTAGAGAAATATCTTTTTATGACAACTGTAAAACTGTTCATCTGTCGCTCTCTCTTTCTCTCTCTGTCTTTCGCTTGTATCCATCTCCCTCCTCTCTCTGTGTCTCCCTCCTCTCTCTCTTTTTCTTTCTCCTTCTCTCTCTCTCCCCCCTCTCAATCTCTCTTTCTCTCTTTCTCCTTCCTTCCTCTGTCTCTCTCCCTCTTCTCTCCTCCCCATCTCTCTCTCTCCCTATTTCTCCTTCCTTCCTTCCTTCCTTCCTTCCTTCCTTCCTTCCTTCCTTCCTTCCTTCCTTCCTTCCTTCCTTCCTTCCTTCCTTCCTTCCTTCCTTCCTTCCTTCCTTCCTTCCTTCCTTCCTTCCTTCCTTCCTTCCTGTCCTTCCTTCCTTCCTTCCTTCCTTCCTTCCTTCCTTCCTTCCTTCCTTCCTTCCTTCCTTCCTCTCTCTCTCTCTGTTTGTTGGTCCAGAGTGAGGAGGACTTCCCGGAGGAGTCGGACTTTGATGACATCAGCATCCACAGTGCCTCCGTGCTGTCTGACACCTCGACAGCAGCCAAGAAGAAGGCGGCTCGCAAGGGTCGCAAGAAGAGGAAACGTACGTTCCTCTCGTGTCCTGAGGGAACACACACACACACTGACAAGTGGATGTATGGAGGGATGGATGGATGGATACAGGGATGGATGGAGGTGTATGGTGTCTGACATGTGAGGTGTGTGGTGTCTGACCTGTGAGTGTGTGTTGTCTGACCTGTGAGGTGTCTGACATGTGAGGTGTGTGGTGTCTGACCTGTGAGGTGTCTGACATGTGAGGTGTGTGGTGTCTGACCTGTGATGTGTGTGGTGTCTGACCTGTGAGGTGTCTGACCTGTGAGGTGTCTGACCTGTGAGGTGTGTGGTGTCTGACCTGTGAGGTGTGCGGTGCCTGACCTGTGAGGTGTGTGGTGTCTGACCTGTGAGGTGTCTGACCTGTGAGGGTGTGGTGTCTGACCTGTGAGGTGTCTGACCTGTGAGGTGTGTGGTGTCTGACCTGTGAGGTGTCTGACCTGTGAGGTGTGTGGTGTCTGACCTGTGAGGTGTCTGACCTGTGAGGTGTGTGGTGTCTGACCTGTGAGGTGTGTGGTGTCTGACCTGTGAGGTGTGTGGTGTCTGACCTGTGAGGTGTGTGGTGTCTGACCTGTGAGGTGTGCGGTGCCTGACCTGTGAGGTGTGTGGTGTCTGACCTGTGAGGTGTCTGACCTGTGAGGTGTGTGGTGTCTGACCTGTGATGTGTGTGGTGTCTGACCTGTGAGGTGTCTGACCTGTGAGGTGTGTGGTGTCTGACCTGTGAGGTGTGTGGTGTCTGACCTGTGAGGTGTGTGGTGTCTGACCTGTGAGGTGTGTGGTGTCTGACCTGTGAGGTGTCTGACCTGTGAGGTGTGTGGTGTCTGACCTGTGAGGTGTGCGGTGCCTGACCTGTGAGGTGTGTGGTGTCTGACCTGTGAGGTGTGCGGTGCTGACCTGTGAGTGTCTGACCTGTGAGGTGTGTGGTGTCTGACCTGTGAGGGTGCGGTGCCTGACCTGTGAGGTGTGTGGTGTCTGACCTGTGAGGTGTGCGGTGCCTGACCTGTGAGGTGTGTGGTGTGCGGTGTCTGACCTGTGAGGTGTGTGGTGTCTGACCTGTGAGGTGTGTGGTGTCTGACCTGTGATGTGTGTGGTGTCTGACCTGTGAGGTGTGTGGTGTCTGACCTGTGAGGTGTCTGACCTGTGAGGTGTGTGGTGTCTGACCTGTGAGGTGTCTGACCTGTGAGGTGTGCGGTGCCCTAGGGGAAGACGGGGACGGCTATGAGACAGACCACCAGGACTACTGCGAGGTGTGCACGCAGGGCGGGGAGATCATCCTGTGTGACACCTGTCCCAGGGCCTACCACCTGGTGTGTCTGGAGCCCGAGCTGGAGAAGGCTCCGGAGGGCACCTGGAGCTGCCCACACTGCGTGAGTTCACCCTGCCTGGGGAGCGGCCCTCACACACACACACACAGTCATGCACACACACACACACACACCAATCATGCATGCACACACCTGCATGCACACACATGGACATACAAATGCATGCATTCATGCACATACACGCGCACACTGCACACACACACAGACATACGCGCAAACATCTACACACGGACATACACGCAAACCTATACACACACGCACACACAGCGTTTCCAGTCGCGTAGGTGTGTGTGTGACCTGGTTGTCCACTAGCTGTGACTCCTTTCCATCAGTGAGGCAGAAGTAATCCCAGCCTCTAACAACCATGACATCATCACACACTCAGTAGACCCAGCACATGTGATCCTACTGACACTACTTTCGTGTGTGTGCGTGTGTGTGTGTGTGCCAGGAGAAGGAGGGCATCCAGTGGGAGGCCAAGGACGAGGAAGAGGAAGAGGAGGATCCTGCTGGAGAGGAAGAGGACGACCACTTGGAATTCTGCCGAGTGTGCAAGGATGGTGGAGAGCTCCTCTGCTGTGACACCTGCCCGTCGTCCTATCACATCCACTGCCTGAACCCGCCCCTCCCTGAAATACCCAATGGGGAGTGGCTCTGCCCACGCTGCATGGTAAACAGACCGGGGGTTGTTTCTGACAGCATCAGTGTTGGTTTAGAATGACTCAATCGTGCTATTGGGGAAATCAGGGCGTTGTGTACATAATAATTAAATGATTAGACATTAGAAAACATGTCTTATCAAGCTTTCAAATTATGAGTTTCAAGCCTAAACATTTTGTTTATTATTTCGAGAGTGGGCTTCAACTTTCGTAATCTAAAAAGAAGGAAAGAAGTAAAAAAAAGCGTATCATTTTTTATTTTTACCAGACCCTCACATGTATTGTCCAGACCACCTCCTTCTTCTCTCCCAGGGCAGACCTGAGTGATTCTAGAGACCAACAGGAGAGCTATTTCTGTCTGACCTCCCCTCCTCTCCCCCTCCCCCTCCTCCAGTGCCCGCCTCTGAAGGGGAAGGTCCAGAGGATTCTCCACTGGACGTGGGGGGACCCCCCCCTTGCCGGCGGAGGTGCCCTGCGGCCCTGATGGGGAGGCCGTCGACCCGCTGGCCAGACCCCCCCTGAAGGGACACCCAGAGAGGGAGCTGTTCGTCAAGTGGGTGGGGCTGTCTTACTGGCACTGCTCCTGGGTCAACGAGCTGCAGGTGAGACACATTAACACCCAGGACCCCCCCACCCCAGCCAGGACTTAACCTCCCAGAACCTCCCCACCCATGTCCCTCCCCAGACCCACCCAGAGCCCTTTCCCGCTCCAGAACGCCCAGAACCCTAATGCCTGGTATACACTATTAGGAATTTTACCTGACAGTCTGCAGATTCATTATTCCATACTGTGACCAATCAGGGAGCACGATTCAAAGAATTTAAAAACGCCTTCCCTCCATGTCCACTGATCCTCATGTAAAGCTACATCGTCCAGTGACGACAAATAAGGTCAGGTGACCTTCTCAATAGTGTGTATTAAACAAAAACTGCCACAAAAGCCCCACATAAGTCCCACACGAGCCCTTCGTCGGAAACCCCTCCTCCCCCCCAGAAGCCCCTCTCCTCCTGGGGCTCCAGCTCTGACCCCCAGCCCCCTCTCTCCCAGCTGGAGCTGTACCACACGGTGATGTACCGGAACTACCAGAGGAAGAACGATATGGACGAGCCCCCGCCTTACGACTACGGCTCCGGGGAGGAGGAGCTGAACAACGAGAAGAGGAAGAGCAAAGACCCGCAGTACGCCATCATGGAGGAGAGGTTCTACCGCTACGGGATCAAGCCAGAGTGGATGATCATCCACAGGGTGATCAATCACAGGTACACACACACACACTCACACACTCACACACACAGTTGGAACCACACACATACGCACCCTCACAGATACATAAACACACACATACACACACGGCTTCTGGGACCATCCAGAGCTTGATCATTGGTGTTCGCTGCAGTTTTGATAAGGATGGGGATGTGCACTACCTGATCAAGTGGAGAGACCTGCCTTATGACCAGTGCACCTGGGAGGTGGATGACTTTGACGTCCCAGAGTACGACAGCCACAAGCAAGCCTACTGGGACCACAGGTCTGCTCATACACCTGTCTCACACACCTGTCTCACACACCTGTCTCACACAGCTGCTCATACACCTGTCTCTCACACCTGTCTCACACACCTGTCTCACACAGCTGCTCATACACCTGTCTCTCACACCTGTCTCACACACCTGTCTCACACAGCTGCTCATACACCTGTCTCTCACACCTGTCTCACACACCTGTCTCACACATCTGCTAATACACCTGTCTCACACAGCTGCTCATACACCTGTCTCACACACCTGTCTCACACACCTGTCTCACACATCTGCTAATACACCTGTCTCACACACCTGTCTCAAACACATGTTTCATACACCTGTCTCACACACCTGTCTCACACAGCTGCTCATACACCTGTCTCTCACACCTGTCTCACACACCTGTCTCACACATCTGTCTCACACACCTGTCTCACACACCTGTCTCACACACCTGTCTCACACAGCTGCTCATACACCTGTCTCACACACCTGTCTCACACACCTGTCTCACAAACCTGTCTCACACATCTGCTCATACACCTGTCTCACGCAGCTGTCTCACAAACCTGTCTCACACATCTGCTCATACACCTACCTCACACAGTTGCTCACACAACTGCTCATACACCTGTCTCACACATCTGCTCATACACCTGTCTCACACATCTGCTCATACACCTGTCTCACACATCTGCTCATACACCTGTCTCACACAACTGCTCATACACCTGTCTCACACACCAACTCACACAACCCCCCACGCACCTATATCACACACTTATTTCTCTGTGCTAATGTCCTTGGCATTATTAGGGCCTAATTACCCTCTCAATCAACCTCTTTCGAACTCACCGTACGGCTGTTCTGTGACAGGGAGCAGATTATTGGTGAGGATCATCGCCCCCTGGTGGTGACGAAAGGAAAGCGAGCCAAAGAGGAGCACCCCAAGAGAGAGATCCCCCCTGACGCTCCCATCATCGATGTGAGTGGCTCCAGCACAGCACGGTCATGTCATGGGGCTTTCATGAACATGGTCACACACGTCAGACTGGTGAAGGTGGTGGAGGACATTCGTCCATTATATTCCCAGGTCTAACTATGAGCTAGGCTCACTGACCTTCATAGTAATAATAACCTGTCTTTACCAGATGGAACCAAATGCATGTCATCATCTAGGTCTACCCTGGGTTCTCTCTCTCTAACACACTCCACTCTGGCCTCTCTCTCTCTCTCTCTCCTCTCCTCTCTCTCTCTCTCTCTCTCTCTCTCTCTCTCTCTCTCTCTCTAACACACTCCACCCTTTCCTCTCTCTTCTATCCAGCCCACCATCAAGTTTGAGCACCAGCCGTGGTACATCAATGCCACGGGGGGAACCCTGCACCCCTACCAGCTGGAGGGGCTGAACTGGCTGAGGTTCTCCTGGGCTCAGGGCACCGACACCATCCTGGCGGACGAGATGGGCCTGGGAAAGACCGTCCAGACCATCGTCTTCCTCTACTCTCTCTACAAGGAGGTAGGTGGGAGAGGAGGGGAAGATGAATAAATGAATTAATGGACGTTGTGTAATTTGAAAAGGATTGACTAGATACAAGCTGTGACTGGATGTTTTCACGGGAGGCAGCATGTGAGTCATGTTTTCTGTTGAACTGTGTTTACCTCCCGATGAGGTTCAGGCAGGAGGACTCAGTATAAGTTTACTTGATGCTTTATTGCACACTGTACAATACATTATTGTACATTTGGTTTGGCATTGTGGTTCTGCTTGCATCGGCTCCCTGCCGCACCCAACGGAGACACCGTCTCGACCTCCGAGCAGAGAGCAGCGACGCATACCCCCTACAGGAAACAGGAAAAAAGAAAACAAGGGAGGAGGCCGGGGAGGCGGAGGCACCAGGATGACTGATGTCTATGTCGCACTAGCAATGCATATGCCGGGACACCCCGCTTTATACCCCGCCCTATTAAGGCGGAGTACCCTGCACGTAATATGACGCGCTGCGGCTATGTCTCGCGTCCTCCTTCATGAACCAGCTTCGCCCGATTCTGCTAGGTGGGAAGTTAAAGCTGCCCCACTCCTCCTCCTCCCCCCTTTCTCCCTCCTGCTCCTGCTCCCTTTTCCCTTCTCCTCTTCATCCACCCCCCCTTTCCCCTTTCTCCTACTCCCATCTCCCTCCTCCTCCCCTACTCCCCCATTCCTCCCTCCTCCTCTCTCTTTCCTCCTCCTATTCCACCCTTCCTCCTCCCCTTTCCTCCTTCCCCCTTCCTTCTTATCCCCTCCCCCCTCCTCCTCCCCCTTCCCTCTCCTCCTCCCCACCCCCCCTCCTCCTCCCCACCCCCTCTCCTCCTCCAGGGCCACTCCAAGGGCCCATACCTGGTGAGCGCCCCCCTCTCCACCATCATCAACTGGGAGCGGGAGTTTGAGATGTGGGCTCCGGACTTCTACGTGGTCACCTACACCGGTGACAGGGACAGCAGGGCGGTCATCAGGGAGAACGAGTTCACCTTTGAGGACTCGGCGGTCAAGACCGGACGCAAAGTGTTCCGCATGAAGGTACGCCTCGGACAGGATGAGGGTCAGGGATGAGGGACACACATGCTGTCCATCTTCACTTCATCGTCTTTATCCTCATTCTCCAGAACAATGGATGAGTGAACTCTGGCTTTCAGGGAATATTTACAGTCCATGCTTTTTTGTTATTTGTGTTAACCTGACTTGCCAGATGGTTTGTTAACTGTTTGGAAAAGGGCAGGCACTTTCAAAAAATGCTTGGCAGGTGATTGGATGAACCATCTGTCCATCACCATCTTTTAATGGCTAACTTCAATCACAGCCGTAGCTGCCAAAGTTCTGGATTCTCACGTTCCAGAACTCAGTGTGTTTGTTCTGTCTCTCGGTGTGAGCCAGCCTCACGGTGCTCTGGGTCTGCCCCCCCCTCACAGAAAGACAACCAGAACTCAGTGTGTTTGTTCTGTCTCTCCTTGTGAGCCAGCCTCACGGTGCTCTGGGTCTGGCCCCTCTCACAGAAAGACACGGCCATCAAGTTCCACGTGCTGCTGACGTCCTACGAGCTGATCACCATCGACCAGGCCATCCTGGGCTCCATCAACTGGGCCTGCCTGGTGGTGGACGAGGCCCACCGCCTCAAGAACAACCAGTCCAAGGTAGGGTGGAGACACACACACACATACACACAAGTACTGTCTAAGCCTTAGACTCTAAGGAACTGTTGTTGTGGGCATGACACACACACACGTACACACATACTGTTGTAAGTAGGACACGTACATACACTATTACACAAACACATACTGTCTAAGTAACGCACGCACGCACACTGATGCACAAGCAGACATGAGAGCACACATGCACACACACACCTACACTCTTGTAGGGGGGTAAAATATGGTCGAAAGAACCAAAACGAATTCCCCTATGGTTTAAAGGAAGATGGGAAACTGAAGTGTATTAGCATGAACCAAATAATGCCAATACAAATATAAAGTATAGTTATTTGACTCTATGGGTTAAATCAGAGCAAGAATGGTCAAAGTACGGTCAAAAGGAATACGCATTTAATAATCATTGCAAATGAATGAAATCAATTACAAGGCAAACATGTTACAAATGAAGGCTTTAAATCTTACCTACTCTACCGTGATCATTGTAAATCAGAGAGAAAAGCAAGAGTGAGCAAAGAGTAGGACAGTAGGACAGTAGTACAAGGGAGAACTGAGGAGAAGATCTCAGGAGATGAAGAATCCAACGGACAATGCATTACAATTCCCTTTATACACAAGAACAACCAATCAGACGACATCTTGAATGGGGTGTGAGGGCCATCAAGTTGAGACCGTCCAGCAACTCCAAACTTTAGCATGTGAGAGGTGGGGGCAGGTTTGACACCCAGCCTTACACTCTCACACAGAGCATAACATCTCTACAGCCCACACATGCACAGACACACCTACACTCTCACACACAGCATAACATCTCTACAGCCCACACATGCACACACACACACAGCATAACATCTCTACAGCACACACCTGTCACACTCACAGCCCTTAGATCAAAACAAAGGCTTATTAAAAACCACAATTATGTTTTATGTGGGGAGAAACGACTCATAAAAGGGATTTATATGACCTGTTCTATGCCCTTCGGTTAGCACTTCTAAGGAGCACATTACCACTGTGGTGGTGAGAATGTTGAAGTGGTAAAACTATCATCCCACTACAGGTTTTCTCATTGAAAGCTAGTTTTTACCTTAGGGATCAAATCCACCCCCCTCACCAACACGCAGATTCATTCCTATGGGTGAGGGTTCATGGCGGTGTGGTCTGGTTTCAGTTCTTCAGGATCCTGAATGGGTATAAGATCTACTACAAGCTGCTGCTGACTGGAACACCTCTGCAGAACAACCTGGAGGAGCTGTTCCACCTGCTCAACTTCCTCACCCCAGAGAGGTTCAAGTAAGAGAGCCCGCCACTCAGACAGGAAGGATTACATCACAGTGTTAGATACAGGAAGGATTACATCACAGTGTCAGATACAGGAAGGATTATATCACAGTGTTAGATACAGGAAGGATTACATTCCAGTGTTAGATACAGGAAGGATTACATCAAAGTGTTAGATACAGGAAGGATTACATCACAGTGTTAGATACAGGAAGGATTACATCACAGTGTTAGATACAGGAAGGATTACATCACAGTGTTAGATACAGGAAGGATTACATCACAGTGTTAGATACAGGTAGGATTACATCACAGTGTTAGATACAGGAAGGATTACATCACAGTGTTAGATACAGGAAGGATTACATCACAGTGTTAGATACAGGAAGGATTACATCACAGTGTTAGATACAGGAAGGATTACATCACAGTGTTAGATACAGGAAGGATTACATCACAGTGTTGGATACAGGAAGGATTACATCACAGTGTTATCAGGAAGGATTACATCACAGTGTTAGATACAGGTAGGATTACATCACAGTGTCAGATACAGGAAGGATTACATCACAGTGTTAGATACAGGAAGGATTACATTCCAGTGTTAGATACAGGAAGGATTACATCACAGTGTTAGATACAGGAAGGATTACATCACAGTGTTGGATACAGGAAGGATTACATCACAGTGTTAGATACAGGAAGGATTACATCACAGTGTTATCAGGAAGGATTACATCACAGTGTTAGATATAGGAAGGATTACATCACAGTGTTAGATACAGGAAGGATTACATCACAGTGTTAGATACAGGAAGGATTACATCACAGTGTTAGATACAGGAAGGATTACATCACAGTGTTAGATACAGGTAGGATTACATCACAGTGTTAGATACAGGAAGGATTACATTACAGTGTTGGATTATAAATCCTGACACAGGAAGTATACTGTGTATTTATTCTACTATTAATTTCTCACTTAATGGTGCACTGTGGTTGAAGTAAGATACCTCTAAATTGATATAAGAGTTATAGTGTTACACTGAAATAATAATAATAATGAATAACATATGTACACATAATCTTCTGTCTGAAACCTGTGTGGTTATGCATGTCTGTGTGTGTGCTCTCTTTGTGTGCTGCAGTAACCTGGAGGGCTTCCTGGAGGAGTTTGCGGACATCTCCAAGGAGGACCAGATCAAGAAGCTCCACGACCTGCTGGGGCCTCACATGCTGAGGAGGCTGAAGGTGGACGTGTTCAAGAACATGCCGTCCAAGACGGAGCTCATCGTCAGGGTGGAGCTCAGCCCCATGCAGAAGTCAGTCCTCTGTAGTTCTCTGCAGCTCTAAACACGCGCTGTAACAGGCTCAGACTGATGGGGAGTGACTGGTTGTGTCTTAGCTTGCTCCTGATATGCTGGTTGTGTCTTAGACTGTTCTGGATAGGCTGGTTGTGTTTTTGAATCTTCTGGATAGGCTGGTTGTGTCTTAGATTGCTATTGATAGGATGGTTGTGTCTTAGATGCTCCTGATAGGATGGTTGTGTATTACACTGTTCTGGATAGGCTGGTTGTGTCTTAGACTGACTTGGATATCGTCTTAGCATGCACAGGGACATATTTGTTTTGTCTTAGACTGCTGGCTGTGGATTGGCTTGTTTACAACAATAGGTAATCAACCAGTAGATTCCAGAACCAGAAGTTTCCATGTAATTCCATGGAAACAACCCCTCAAGCTAGTAGCGAGGAAGTAGCAATGAAGCAGATGAAAACATATCTATTATGTTAAATGGACAACTATGCAGTTGCAATCATTTAGCAATTAGACGCATTCATTTATAACGGTCCAACTTGCAGTAAT
Organism: Mallotus villosus; assembly: GCA_903064625.1. NCBI lineage: Eukaryota > Metazoa > Chordata > Actinopteri > Osmeriformes > Salangidae > Mallotus > Mallotus villosus. Next base: position 73,725 of record CAEFZP010001780.1, read on the forward strand.
TGTGTACAACCTCAATTAAAAAAAAACTATTTTTAGATCTCCAGACGTGTCCTTGTTTTTCTGGTTTGGGTTCAGGATTTGACCGAGTGTCCCCCCCCCCTCCCTCCCTCCATGCTCAGTCCTGTCTGACCTCTGACCCACAGGAAGTACTACAAGTTCATCCTGACGCGGAACTTTGAGGCCCTCAACTCCAAGGGAGGGGGGAACCAGGTGTCTCTGCTCAACATCATGATGGACCTCAAGAAGTGCTGCAACCACCCATACCTGTTCCCTGTGGCTGCTATGGTGAGGAGTGTGTGTGTGTGTGTTTGTGTATGTAGGTATGTATGTATGTGTACAGAATGCTAGTGTGTGTTTCTGAATGTGTATCTCTGAATGTGTAGCTGATGATATTTGAATATTTACATCACTGGGTATTTGTGTATTCTATCCATAAAGTATATTGTAACATGAACTCTTGTCCTCTCATTGGCTTGGCTCTACTTCCTGTCTGGACAGGAAGCTCCAGTGCTGCCCAATGGCTCCTATGATGGGAACCAGCTGGTCAAGTCCTCAGGCAAACTGACCCTCCTTCAGAAGATGCTGAGGAAACTGAAAGATGAAGGCCACAGAGTCCTCATCTTCTCCCAGGTCAGTGTGGCTTCAGAAGTCAGACAAGTCAGATACCTCATGCCAGGCATGTTAGCAGCACTCTGTTTGAAGGGAAAAGGACAGTTTAAGCTCTGTCTTGCTGTACCCTGTTTGAGTGTGAGAATGACAGTTGAAGTGTCTTCTTTCAAAAGTGTTCTTTGAGTGTGTTGAAGCTCTACCTCTGACCCCTGACCCCTGACCCCTGACCCCTGACCCCTGACCCCTGACCCCTGATCCCTGACCCCTGATCCCTGACCCCTGACCCCTGACCCCTGACCCCTGACCCGTCCTCAGATGACCAAGATGCTGGACCTTCTGGAGGACTTCCTGGAGCACGAGAGTTACAAGTATGAACGCATCGATGGAGGGATCACTGGAGGCCTGAGACAGGAGGCTATAGACCGCTTCAATGGTTAGACACACACACACACACACTCGCACACACACACACATGCACATTCATACCCACTCACACACACAAGTGTAAACTTGTATACACACACATACACACACACAAGCACATTATGCAAGCACGCATATGCACCCCCATTTACAGAAACACACAAAGCAAATGCACACACATGCATTCACACACAAACACATGCACGCATACTCATGTCCACACATACACATACACATACACATA
>CAEFZP010001780.1:77500-112500 GCA_903064625.1 Mallotus villosus
TTGGTTGTTTGTGTTTCTTGGCTTGGTTATACAGCGCTCTCAAATTTTTGAGAGCTACAATACAGAGTCTTCTCTTCAGTGTTAGAAGTGATTGACTCGCTGAGTCATGAGTAGAAACTCACCTTGCTGAGTCCTGACTCGAAACTCACCTCCGAGGTTCAACAGCTGTTTGAACATGAGTGACGTGGGAGGTGGAATGGCCATGGAAGCTCATCGCTACAGTCTCAGAGCTCTGAAGTGTTGCCTGAGTGTCTACTCACTAGCTAGAAGTCCACCTGCATGGTCAGTGCTTCCCCCTAGTGTTCCCCAGAAGAAGTACAGTCGTAAAACATAATATGACAGTATCTCCATGGCGTTAATGCCTATAGTACATCAGCTGCTATAGTAGCTGGGAGTCAGCCTGCAGAGTGAAGTGCTGCCCCCTAGTGTTTTCTCCAGGAGAGCTACAGTCGTAATAGAGGATTACAGTATCTGCATGGCGTTCATGGCTTTAGTAACCTGCAGTGCCAGGGCTCCTCCTGGTGGCCTCCTGCTGTAGTGAATGCACTGTGCTGTTTCTCTCTGATCTGATCTGTGGCTCAGAGTGGCAGGATGATCTTTCAGACAATCAGTCCGAGTACTCCGTGGGCTCCGAGGACGAGGATGAAGACTTCGAGGAGAGGCCTGAAGGTGGGTGTCCTGGAGGTGTCTTCCTCCACCCCCCCCTCCTCCTCCTCTCTCTCCTGTCTCCCACCCTGCTGGTGTTGACTGGTTCCCAATTCCACTGTAGAGGGCCTTGGGGTTTGACGAAGCTGTGGAGGCAGGGTTAGCCCCTAACCCCGGGGTGTGATTGTTTTGCTTTAGGAGGCCGCAGGCAGTCACGCAGGCAGCTGAAGAGCGAAAGGGACAAGCCTCTACCACCCTTACTGGCGCGCGTGGGAGGCAACATCGAGGTAAATTGAACACTGGGTTCAGTAGCAAACACCGATCCTCTCAGATACTTTCAGAAGTGTGTCTTTTCTGCTGTACTTGTTACTGATGTTGTCGTCACACACTAAATGTATGAGTATGGAGAAGAGGCAAGGGTTCCAGGAGCCAGGTGTGGTTTGCGGTCGATGTACTCTGGTGTGTTTGTGGCAGGTGCTGGGCTTCAACGCTCGTCAGAGGAAGGCTTTCCTCAACGCCATCATGCGCTGGGGCATGCCCCCTCAGGACGCCTTCAACTCCCACTGGCTGGTCCGGGACCTGCGGGGGAAGAGTGAGAAGGAGTTCAGGTACTGGAGCCAGGCCCGGGGAGGGGGGGACGGGGGCTGGGACAGGACTAGACTGGACTCATCTGGACTGGACCAAACTGGATTTAACTGAGCTGGATTGGACTAATTAGTTTCTGTTGGGTAGTTGCATGTGTTTTATATTTTGTATGGTATAGGATTTTTCTGCGTGAGCTAATGACTATTTAAATACAATCCAATCCAGTCAGATCTCATCTCTATGCCCCTCCTCCAGGGCCTATGTGTCTCTGTTCATGAGGCATCTGTGTGAGCCGGGGGCCGACGGAGCCGAGACGTTTGCCGACGGCGTCCCGAGGGAGGGGCTGTCTCGCCAGCACGTCCTCACCAGGATCGGAGTCATGTCCCTGGTCAGGAAGAAGGTACTGTTTCCACGCCAATCACACACCGGCACACCGGTCCTCTTGCCAATCAGACACCGGCACACCAGTCCTTTAACCAGTCAGACACAAACCCACGATGACCCAGCCATTCACATACTGACACCTGTCACCTTGCCAGTAGCCTAGCGGCCCTAGCCAATCACACACTTGCACACAGTCATCTAGTTGCCTCTGTGTGTGTGTGTGTGTGCCTGCGTTGGTGTGTCCAGGTGCAGGAGTTTGAGCATGTGAATGGGAAGCTGAGTACTCCAGACCTGATTCCTCTGGGTCTGGAGCTGAAGAAACTGACGGAGAGCCTGTCGTCTGAACCCAGCACCCCCCAGCCCGGCACCCCTGCTGCCACCCCTGCTGCCACCCCCCAGCCTGGCACCCCCGTGCCACCAGGTCAGACACACCTCTGATCCCTGTGTGCTTTACAGCCATGACTGATTGAGTTGCTGATTGGTTGATTTATTTAATGGTTTATTGATTGAGTGACTAATTGGTTGGTTTTAAACAATTGATTTGATGACTTGTCGGTTGGTTGATGTATGGATGGAGGATATCTCAGTCACTGACAGTCGTGTTGTTGTTCCAGAGAAGACAGAGTCTACCTCCGGGTCTGCAGAGGACAAGGACACCTCAGAACCTGACAGCAAGAAAGCCACTGAGACAGAGGTGTGTGTGTGTGTCCTGCTCCTGTAAAACACACTGGTGTACCCATCCCTCTCTCCTCCACTCACACACTAGACGCAGGCCTGGCAGGGCTCTTCTCAATGTGTCTCTTTGTCATGTGTTTCTCTCTCTCTCTCTCTCTCTCTCTCGTCTATCTCCCGTCTCTCCTCTCTCTCTCTCTCTCGTCTTCTTCTCTTTCTCTCTCTCTCTCTCTCTCTCTCCCTCTCTCTCTCTCTCTCTCTCTCGCTCTCTCTCTCTCTCTCTTGCTCTCTCTCTCTCTCTCTCTCTCTCTCTCTCTCCTCCATCCCTCCCTCCCTCCCTCCCTCCCTCCCTCCCCTCCCTCCCTCCTCCCTCCCCTCCCTCCCTCCCTCCCTCCCTCCCTCCCTCCCTCCCTCCCTCCCTCCCTCCCTCCAGACTGCTGTCAGTGTAGAATCGCCCAGTGGGACGGAGAAGGCCCCCGACAGCGATGACCCCAAGCCCAGCCCCGAGGACCAATCAGCAGAGGACAAGGAGAGGACAGACACGCCCTCCTCTACACCCACAGACACACCTGCCAATCCTAAAGAGTCCCCGTCCAAACCCACAGAGCCTTCGTCCAATCAAACCTCACCAAAAGGTAAAGGCCCGATCTCTGCACACGGCGTCCGTGGCGACTCTGTTTCCGGTGAGATCTTTCACACTGTGGTGCGTGTTCCTCAGCCGACGCCTGTAAGGAGCCAGAGAAGATCTCAGAGAAGATCTCAGAGAAGATCTCAGAGAAGGCAGGAGACGGCGAGCCTCCCCATTCCAAACCCAAGGAGAAGGAGCCCAAGCCAGGTAGGACCCCACATCACCTCGGGAAGACCATGACACCATCTGGCACTTCTCCGCCATCTGGTAACAGCGGTTGGGGGGTGCGGGTCGTGAATGCTGAGGGTGTTTGTTGAGACTGGCCTGCCTCCTGGTTTCCCTCTCCTGGCAGGATCGGAGGAGGTGAAGAGCGAGGACCCCCCCGAGGGCCGTGTGAACGGAGAGAAGGAGGCGCAGGAGGAGGCGGAGGAGGGGGTCCGAACAGAGGAGAAGAACGGCTGCAAGGCCAGGTTCATGTTCAACATCGCAGATGGAGGTTTCACAGGTGAGGACTGCCACCACACAGGTGATGGTCCTGCTTATGGTTGCTGGTGTTAATGACGATCATGTTGTTGTTGTTGGTGTGGTGTTTTTGTTGTTGGTGTTGTTGTTGATGTTCTGTTGTGTTGTTGTTGTTGTTGTTGTGTTGTTGATGTGTTGTGTTGCTCTTATTGATGGGTGGTTGTTGATGTGTTGATATGTTCTTGTTGTTGATGTGTTGATGCTAATGTGTTCTTGTTAATTCGTTGTTGTTAATAATGTATTATTGTTGTTGTAGATGTGTTGTTGTTGTTGTTGTTGACGTGTTGTTGTTGTTGTTGTTGCCATATCAGAGCTGCACACCCTATGGCAAACCGAAGAGAGAGCAGCGCTGTCGTCGGGGAAGATGTACGACATCTGGCACCGTCGCCACGACTACTGGCTTCTGGCCGGCATTGTCACGTATCCTTTCATTGTCAAGTATCTCTGACACTTAGCCAATCACAATCAGCCAAAGGTTGATCACCTGACTAGGAGCCGACACCACTATCAGACCCTCCATACAGAAACCCAAACATCTCTGTTTTGCTTTGAGGTCATATGTGTGTTGTCGAGCCAGGTGTGTGTGTTACCGAGCCAGGTGTGTGTTCACAGGCCAGGCATGTGTTCCTTAACGAAGCCTTCCTGTCAGTCATGGTTACGCCCGCTGGCAGGACATCCAGAATGACCCACGTTATGCCATCCTCAACGAGCCCTTCAAGACGGAGATGCACAAAGGCAACTACCTGGAGATGAAGAACAAGTTCCTGGCACGACGCTTCAAGGTAACAACAAGGCTCTGCTGGAGCTACTCCAGCTGTCTTCCCCTAGAAACAGCCAGGACGTTATTGTTTATTATTGAGAACATTCCTCTCCCCGTCGCTCCTCCCTCTCTCCCTCTCCCTCCCCATCTCTCCACCTGCCCCCCCCAGCTCCTGGAGCAGGCCCTCGTGATCGAGGAGCAGCTTCGCAGGGCGGCCTACCTCAACATGACCCAGGACTCCTCCCACCCGGCCATGGCCCTCAACACGCGCTTCGCTGAGGTGGAGTGTCTGGCCGAGTCCCACCAGCACCTGTCCAAGGAGTCCCTGGCCGGGAACAAACCCGCCAACGCAGTGCTGCACAAAGGTCTGTCTGCCTCTCGCGCACGGGGCTGTCTGTCTGATATTGTGTCTGTGTGTGTGTATCAGTAGCCGTTTGATACATCTGGTGGTGTCGGGCATGTGCATAAGCTGGCTGTGAGGCACACAGGAAGACAGGCCCAGGAGAGGAGCTAGGGAGCTGGCAGGGAGGTAGGAGACAGACCCAGGAGAGGAGCTAGGGAGCTGGCAGGGAGGAAGGAGACAGGCCCAGGAGAGGAGCTAGGGAGCTGGCAGGGAGGAAGGAGACAGGCCCAGGAGAGGAGAGGAGATGGGGAGCTGGCAGGGAGGAAGGAGACAGGCCCAGGAGAGGAGCTAGGGAGCTGGCAGGGAGGAAGGAGACAGGCCCAGGAGAGGAGCTAGGGAGCTAGCAGGGAGGTAGCAGACAGACCCAGGAGAGGAGAGGAGATGGGGAGCTGGCAGGGAGGAAGGAGACAGGCCCAGGAGAGGAGCTAGGGAGCTAGCAGGGAGGTAGCAGACAGACCCAGGAGAGGAGAGTAGATGGGGAGCTGGCAGGGAGGAAGGAGACAGGCTTAGATAGGATATTTGCTCCTGGCAATATGTTGCTCTGTTCCAGCTGCCACAGACTATGGTGTGGAGGAATGGATATGTAACCTAGACTGTCTGGAACATTGTCATTCGAAGAGGGATGCTACTATGGTCAATCTGAGAAATATGAACATTTCATGATAAGCTGATGTCCATTGTGGATCCAAATGGCGTGCTGCAGTGCTGAACCAGCTGGAGGAGCTGCTGAGCGACATGAAAGCGGACGTGACGCGCCTGCCCAACATGCTGTCCAGGATCCCTCCGGTATCGGCCCGACTGCAGATGTCTGAGAGGAGCATCCTCAGTCGCCTCACCAGCCGGGGCAACGAGCCCCCGCCACAACAGGTGGAGCAGGACACTCTCTCTCTCTCTCTCTTTCACACAGGGGCCGGACACACACACATGCACACACACACACTAATGCAAATGTTTCTCTCCAGACAGGTGTGACTTCACATCACCTTGATATTCTATCTGTGTGTGTGTCTTTGTGTGTGTGTGTGTGTGTCAGCCTTTCCCTCAGGGCTCCTATGGCTGTTCCCAGATGTACAGCAGCAGTTTTGGGGGCGGGTTTAGAGGGCCAGGGGGAGGAGCCATGGTCAACTACAGCCAGATGCCGTTGGGCCCTTACGTCAGCGGTGAGACCCTCCTCATGCCCCCTGATCCCTAACCTTTGACCTCCCGACTCCCTAATCTCTAACCCTGACCCCTAACCCTGACCTCCAATCTCTAACCCTGACCCCTAACCCTGACCTCCAATCTCTAACCCTGACCCCTAACCCTGACCCCTAACCCTGACCTCCAAACTCTAACCCTGACCCCTAACCCTGACCTCCAATCTCTAACCCTGACCCCTAACCCTGACCTCCAATCTCTAACCCTGACCCCTAACCCTGACCTCCAAACTCTAACCCTGACCCCTAACCCTGACCCCTGACCCCTGACCCCTAACCCTGACCCCTAACCCTGACCCCTGACCCCTAACCCTGACCTCCAATCTCTAACCCTGACCCCTAACCCTGACCTCCAATCTCTAACCCTGACTCCTAACCCTGACCCCTAATCGCCAACCTTGACCTCTAACCTCCTGACCCTCTAGCCTGTAACATGCTGCCCCCTAATCTCTATCCCTGAGCCCTGACCCCTAACCTCTAACCCTGACCTCCTGACTTCCTAACCCTTCCCGTCCTCTACACTCCTTTACTGTGTGCTCCTGGGGTGGGTGGGGTGGGCCGGAATGTTCAGGGTACTCCCAGATCTACAACTCACACCAAGGCATATACACAAAATGACGGTCCGCCGGAACAGTCTAAACAGTTATAAATCTCAAATGTAATTTCCTGTGTATGTTTTGTTGTCATGTTGACCTGTTATATTGTACCTCTGAACCCCCCACTCAGTTTCCAACGGGCCTCCGCCCCCCTCCTGCCACCTGGACAAGAAGTCAGCTGACTCACTAAGGGACGTGGCCACGCCCGACCAGAAGGCTGCAAAGCCCAGTGATGTCATCTGCATCGAGGACTAGGCCACACCTCCTCAGGCGCTCCTGAGATTGGGACTTTCCAGGGACGAAGGAGAGCATCGACCTTTCACCTCCTCTTCCTCCTCCTCCCTCTCTCCTCCCTCACACTCCTCCCTTCCCTTTCTACTTGACAGTGAACTCTCCAGGATAGCTCTCTCCTCGAGGCTCTTGAACAGGAGGCTAACTTAGGAATCATTTCGCGGACTCTATCTAGTCGAGTCTGGCAGGCTCTATCAATCTATCTTTCTTATGAATTGCACTTTTATCTTCTACAACGATTCGATAGTTCTTTGCTTTTCATTGACTGGGGGGGGCGGGGGGGGCAGGGATGGTCCAGAGAGGGGAGGGGTCTGCCCGGGCCGTGAATGTATCTCAAACGTCTAAGAAGAAGGAGCAGACACTTTTGGAGGAAGGGGCGTTTGTTATGAACTCCGGGGCTGCGCGAAGACTCCCCGACATCGCTGAGCCGGTGGTGAGACATGTCGTGTGTTCCCTTCAGGTCAGGCTCCTTCCTCATGTGTCATCATGAATCCATCTGCCTACTCACTGTGCACGGTCACTGCGGCGCGCTGTCGAGGGAGGCAGAGGGTCAGCTCTTTAACCAGATGGGTGTCGACGTCCATTCGTGAGTTTGAGACAGAGTCGAGGCAGAGGCAAGGCGAGGCAGAGGCGAGGCAGAGGCGAGGCAGAGGTGAGGCAGAGGTGAGGCAGTGCAGCTCAGAGACGGGAGGCTGAGGAAATTGACTTTTCAGGTGGACTACAACTGCACTGCACCTCACTTCCTGTGAACGTGCACCTCACATCCTGCGAAACCGCCATTGCCCTGCTCTTCTCTGTGGAATTGGCTGCAGTCTGCCCTCCTTGACTACTTGGACTGTATATAAGCAAGAGACTGCTGGCTATATACTCTCACTGGTGTAACTGGAAGGACAGATCCACTCAGTCATACATAGGAACAATAACAGACAGGACTTAAGGAAGGATCTGGAGATAAATGAGTACTGATTTCATGCTACTGTAGAAGGGTTTTTAACGAGACAATATTCCTGCTTACGTTACTATTTTGTTTCTTGAGTTTGAATGTTATTGTTGGCCGTCAAGCCAACCGTAGGGTACCACTGGGGGTGACCAGAATGTCTTGTAGACACGTGGGAGCTGCAGTTCTTTGGAAGGACAGTGTTCTGTTTACTTTGCCTTACGCTCCAGATACCCTCAGATACCCTCCCCCTGACCTGCTCCTCTCCCTGTTCCCATAGCTGCAGAGCCGAGAGCAACTCATGTTTAGGCTCTCTCGTTTCAGCTTGTGTCATGTCAAACGTGAAGGTGTTTTAAGTGCCACTCACCGGGGGATGGTCATTCATCAACGTGGTTGTTTTATGTCATTTGAATCATGAAAATAGTTATGTTTTCTTCAGAAGTGATGACTTTAATCTCTTTGTATTACTACAGTTGAGTCCTTGATCGACTAGGATCTTTACGGAGATATTCACCCTCAAGGACCAGTGCCGGACAGTCATTTAACGCTTATTTAATTTCCTGTTTTTATCCGCAGGGTTTCTTTAGACTGCTTGTGAAAGGAAGCATTCATGACCAGAAACTTTTAATCTAATCAGAGCATGATTAAGACAAGGCATCAAGTGTGTCTCGTATTGTGATAGTTCCCAAGTGCAACGTTCTTTTTCTATATTCATGGCTATTTTCTTTCCTCGGGAGAAGGTTCCATAAATGTCTGCTCATTTAAAATCTCGAATGAGCAGTCTGTTTGTACTTCTTGCTTTTTCTCCTCCTCCAAAGGACTTGTGGCATTACCTATCGCTTCTGTGTCATTACCGAGCCCTTGTGTGACATCATGGTGGTGGGGTGACTCACTGTAGCCGAGGAGATGCTGGTGGGTGGTGTCATTTTGGAGCTCTGTGTTGGAATGTTTACATCAGGGTACTAAAAGTATATGAATGTTCTACGGTGCTCTGCTCCCCCTGCTGGTTGCATAGTGTAACTGCACTTTGTGTGTTTCTTGTTATCTGGACAAAAAGCACATTGTACTTGAAAAGTAGAACTGGGTGTGAGATCAGAAGACATCGACCGGCCGCAGACTCCCTTTCATACATTTTAAAATCTAATAGAAGAGAACCTTCAAAGGCACATTATGTACGTTTTTTGGCTCTACTTTTACAGCCTGTGTATCATGCGTTTATTAGTGCTGTTTTGTCCATTGAAATGTGCAACAGTCCCCGTGTTTCTGTTCAGCCCAGCGTTTATTGGTTCAACCATCGGAATTATGTGGATTGTTTTGATAACTTCACAAGAATTGGGTCGCTGAACCAGCGCCATGGCAACACGTAGGCCTACTGTAAATACTGAAGGGATTTGTAGAGTTTCTGTTTCTCTCGTTCAAATCCGGGCCGTGGACTTGACTCCTCAGAGCAGAGAGCGTGTGTGTGTGTGTGTGTGTCTGCGTGTTTGTGCGTGTGTGGGTATGTGAGTGTGTGTGTGTGTGGGCGGGAGGGAGGAAGAGATGAATGTTGCAGGGTAGTTGCCATAGGACAGCAGTGTTAACCGCAGCAATGTGTTCAATCAAGTCTCACCCGTCTATCTCCCTTTGGAGTTTCGAGACGACAGAAAAAACTAACAAAAAAAGTGTTCTAATGAAATGCAATCAAACTGAAGTCAGTATGAATGTAATGTGTATGTAAGAAAAAGGCTTCAGTCTAATACTATAAATATATTTACAATATATGTACATGCTTATAAACAAGGCTTCTAAAGCTACCAAAAGACCCTGGAAAAGGCACTTTTGTTGCAGCGAATGCACAGCATGTGAAGCGTTGGGGTAGAACGGTTCACTTAGACGACAGACTGAGGAGGCTGCTTCATGTGGCTGACATTTACACACTATGAGTTCAAACAGTGTTCTGGTCCAGGTGTTTGTGCTGTATAGCAAAATGGATGAAAAAAAAAGAAGTGATTTGTCATCTTTTACTTTGTACTCTGTGTATTTGTTCAATGTGTTTTAATAAATCCTCTCGACAACAGTTGACCCCCAGTGATGCCGAGTTCTTGAGTGATCGTGCGTCAAGTGACAGGTGACAAGTGACAAGTGCTCTTCTGATTTGAAGGAGGACAGGTTGGCTGTGTGTGTGTGTGTGTGTAGGTGTGTGTGTGTGTGTAGGTGTGTCTGTAGGTGTGTGTGTGTGTGACAGGTGAATACCACGTAGAACCACAGAAAGACAGAATTGTGTTTCCTTAGATGATTTCTTTAGATCTTTAGAGTTTAGTTGGAAATGGGTAGGACAACTAATAGCAGTCTAACGTCAAAGCTTATCTACTTACTGTATATCTATGTAGCATGCCAGCCACAGTGCTTAGGAGCAGAAATAGAGTGTTCACACAACAGGTCAGCCATGCCAGCCAGCCAATCAGATCGCTTGTTGTCAAACACTCCTTCTAGCTTTTCACTCACTCACAAATTATAAACTTTATTAAGCTCTTCATCTTTTAATTAACCTGTTTTACTCATGTAACTCAGTAATGGTTCTGCACTTGTTTTGCACTTGTTTTGCATTTATACAAGTTTAGTTTTCATGTTTTACCAAGGTGATAAAAAGTGATTTCAAGTGTAGCACTGTCCCTAACTTCTGCCTTAATACCTCTAGCCCTGCCCACTTAATCTGAATATCCTACCCTTGAGGCTTCCTATTGGTCTAGGGCAGGACTTTGTCTGTTTGCCATTGGCCAGTTGTGGCTAAGAGCCCAGTTGCTTGCTTTGTTGTGCTGTCTGAGGAGGCAGGGGGCTGGAGAGAGAGAGATAAAGAGAGAGAGAGAGAGAGAGAGAGAGAGGGAGAAGGAAGGAAGAAGAGAACCAAATAAAGCTGAGAAAGAGGCTGGATAGGGAACCGGGTTTGAAACAGAGAGGGAGAAAGAAAGGGGAGGGGGAAGGAGAGGGAGGGTCAGAAGCAGTGAGGCGAGTGAAAGAGAGAGAGAGACAGAGAGAGAAAGGAGGAGGAGGAGGAGAGGGGGGGCTGTTACCTCATTCAGAGCTGTAGTTGGTGTGCAGAGCGAGCGGAGCAGGGAAGAACTTAGTGTGGGAAAGTAAACAGAACAGGATATTTCCAGTCCGTTCTGTCACTTGGAGCCGTGTGTGTGTGAGGACCGCCGGGATGAGGTGGAGAAACCTGTCAGTTTGAAGACAGGAAATTCATGGGAGGTTGTTGGGATTAAGGAGTCCACAGGGAGTGCCTGAAGCTCGTCGGAGGAAATACTACTGAGGACAGGAAGGTGAGAGGTGTATTTAAATTGTCCTTCACACACACACACACCACACACACACACTCGTACACGCTTTCTTACTTTCCTTTTCTGCTCCTTGCTCTCTCTTCGCCTTTTTGTTTGACTCTGCGTGGGCACCACGCAACAAAGACAGCAGCTTTGTCAGAGGGGGCCAGGGATGGAGTGAGTGGGGGGTGGGTGTGGTGTTTTGTTCTATTAAGTCGGGCCGTTTGGAACAGCTGACTAAGGGAGGAGAGGAGAGAGGAGGGGAGGGGTGGAGTGAACAGAGGACCCTAAAGGAGAGGCGAGACACTCCACAGTGCTGAGCAGCAAATCGAACACACAAATTCACCACTGAACAGAAGGGCCAACCTTGCGAGAGTGCTGTGTCGTCAGGGGCAACATGACCCTGCCCCAGAGCCCCAGACCCCGGTACTGGACACCCCGCAGCTCTGCCCTGCTCCCTCCAATCAGACATGGGAATACAGTCTCTCCCCTGCACCCCTCCAATCAGACATGGGAATACAGTCTCTCCCCTGCACCCCTCCAATCAGACATGGGAACACAAACTCTGTCATGCTGAGTGGGACAGGCACAGAGTCAGATGACATGGAGCCTGACCAGGATGATGTGCCCTGATCTCTATCTGACTGATCCATCTCTCAGACCTCTGCCACGGTTCCCAGCCTAACTGTATTACTGCATACAGTACACTTCCTTAGCCCCGAGCTAAAGATAAAGAAAGAGAAAGAGGGAGGGAGGGAGAGAGAGAAAGAGTCCCCTAACCAGTCCAGTTTGGTTGCTTCCTGGAGTACAATAGCTTCTCCACAGACAAATTTCACACTGCCTCTTCCCAGAGAAGAGGAGAGGGGGGGGGGAAGTGGAGTGGGGGGAGTAGAGGGAGAGAGAGTGGGAGAGGGAGAGAGGAGGGAGTGGGAGAGGGGGGAGGAGAGGGACAGGAGAGGAGTGGGAGAGAGGGGGGAGGAGGAGAGGGAAAGAGGAGAGGAGTGGGAGAGGGGGAGGGGGAGGGGAGAGGGAGAGGGAGAGGGAGAGGGGAGAGGGGAGAGGGGAGAGGGGAGGGGAGGGGAGAGGGGAGAGGGGAGAGGGGGGAGGAGAGGGAGAGAGGAGAGGAGTGGGAGAGGGGGGAGGGAGAGGGAGAGGGGAGAGGGGAGAGGGGAGAGGGGAGAGGGGAGAGGGGAGAGGGGAGAGGGGAGAGGGGAGAGGGGGAGAGGGGAGAGGGGAGAGGGGAGAGGGGAGGGGAGAGGGGAGAGGGAGAAGGGGAAGTAGGGGGAGAGGAGAGAGAGGGAGAGGGGGAGGGGAGAGGGCACAGGGGACCTCACAATTAATCCGCATTTTGGACAACTGCTCTGTTTCTGGAGCTCAATCTAGATGTCACAGTATTCTTTGAATGAGACTTTTGTTCAGTTTGATTTTTTCTTTTCCCCTAGTCAGACAATTCCAAGCACTATTTACAATCCATGCATGTCCTGCCTTGGGAGCATATCCCACAAAGAAAGCACTATCAATGAGACCTCACTCTCTACACACACACGCACACATACACACGCACGCACGTGCGCACACTCACACACACAGTTGAGGTTCTGCTGGCCCCCAACTGCAGCCCTGAGGGAACAGACACCGATGTCGCAGCACAAAGATGATGTCATGGTAAACACACTGTAGCACTTCCTGGTATGAGTGGGATGTAGTTTTACTTGTTCATTTGCAGGATGGGGTGGAAGGATGTTTGGCTCATGCTTACTGTATGTGTTGTAGGTTTAGGTTTGTTTGGTTACACCTGTAAATGGCTACACTTGACATAAGATTAACAAAACAATGTAGCACACCCATTCATGGTACATCTAAAGGGTTGGGTGAAGGTGGAGACTAGTGCTCAAGAGTTTGCGGGTTCAGTTGACCCCCTGGCCAGTCCGTCGCTGTGGATTAAACGTCTGCCAAATGAATGCCTGATTAATATCTAAGTGACTCTGTTGTCTCACTGCTTTGAGAACAGTGCATGAAAGGCTGGTCTGCCACGCCCCTTGTCCTCATGCTTCGTAAACAGACAGACACATGACCTGCTTCATTGTTCCTTTTCTCATCATTCCTGGGGATGACACACGGCACTGTCCTTTGATCTGAAAGCTCTATAGACCAGAAACCTGGGTTTCGCCGATCAACCGGCTGTTTTAGAGAACTCGTCTGTGGCGTGTTCGGATCCTGATAGAACACAGCCCCGAACAATGAGGCCATCAGCACAAGCGCATCCACACAATGCCCCCAAAAACAAAGCTCCAAAACCAGCCTTGGTTGACTCATAAGAGATGGGGCAAGGACACCGCTCTCTGGGGAGGGTGTGGTAACCTTAGAGGTAGGGATAGGGGTCACGGAGCCTTTGAATGGAAGTGCTGTAGTAAGGAAATACATTTGAGACAACATACCCATGTTTTCCCCTACCAACCCCAGTTTACAGTATTGCACCTCACAGTGTTGCTAAGAGCTGAATCCGTGCCTTTACAATGCTCTTGTATGTGGTATGTCCTCAGCTAAGTGGCGTCTCTGTGTAGCTGCAGTGGTGTGGAGGTTTGACAGGCAGGGTGACGTAGCCACAGGGGTGAGACACCAGATGGCCACTGGCCTGATGACACCAGCTGTGTCCTTGAGTTGTTTGACACCACAGAGCCATCACTGTGAACACAGAGGCAGGAGGAGCAGGAGGAGGAGCAGGAGCAGGAGGAGCAGGAAGAGGAGGAGGAGGAGCAGGAGGAGGAGGAGGAGGAAGAGGTGGAGGAGGAGCAGGAAGAGGAGGAGGAGGAGCAGGAGGAGGAGGAGGAGGAAGAGGTGGAGCAGGAGCAGGAAGAGGAGGAGGGAGGAGCAGGAGGAGGAGGAGGAGGAAGGAGGTGGAGGAGGAGCAGGAGAGAGGAGGAGGAGGAGCAGGAGGAGGAGGAGGAGGAGCAGGAGGAGAAGGAGCAGGAGGAGGAGGAGCAGGAGGAGGAGGAGGAGTGAAGGGGCAGGAGGAGGAGGTGGGACAGTCTCCTTCTCCTCTGTCTGTCTGTCTGGCTGGCAGGCTGGCCAGTGCATAGGCTCATGAATAATACAGCCACCATCCTCCATGTCAGAACAGAGCATATCATGACAGTGTATGCAAAGAGTTTGATTACAAGATCCATTTGAAAAGGATTAATGCACATTTGATGTCATTTAAAATGTGGTCATTATAAGTAGAATATTATTATAGCAATTCTGAAGACACAAAAGTGAGTGGACCAATCGTTAACTTAATGTGGGAAACCAATCAAAAGACTTGTACCATGCTGGCACTAGTACAGTAAGTGGTGCTGTGAATCATGTGGTCTGAAGTTTAGATTACTGCAAATGAAGCGCATCCGCTGCAAGACTCTGATTTGCAGTTTATATTAGTACTAGTATAATGTTGTGAAATCATGTTCTAAATGTTCAGCATAAAGATCATGAGAATGTTTGTGAAATTTGTGTAAGAAAAATGAGTCAATTTGTTCAGAAGCTGCTAACTCACGGCTTATCAATGACTGAGAAACAGGGTGGGAGAGAGAGAGAGAGAGAGTGCGATAGAGAGAGAGAGAGAGAGAGAGAGAGCGATAGAGAGAGATAGAGAGAGAGAGGGTGTTCCTTTGGGACAGCCATCTACAGACAAGGAAGGGTGGGAGGAGAATCCTGGACTGATGACTGATAGTGTTAATGATGTCTTTGTCTCATGTCCCACTGTATCTCCACACACCCAGTCCTGCTGTTCTGTTAGTTGGTAGGAGCATGGTACCAGTAATGATAAGGCAGGGTGGGCAAGAACCAGAAGGGTCAAGGACTCTCACAGTATTAAAATTGCTTGTTTACAAACATCTTCTAAGAGGCCTCAGATTAGACAAGAGGTTTCTGTTGAATCTACTGGGGAAACGGCCATTTTTCATATCACTCTCTTGGTATTAAAACGATTCCCCTCATTCCCTAAGACAGTTGGAGGCTTCATACAGTATGTGGGTTTTCATCCGCTGACCTTCTGTAAGAATCCCACTTCTGTTTGCAGCGTCGGCAGCTGCCTCTCTGTGCCATTGTCTTTGGATGCTCCCTGCCTTCGCCTCCCCTGCCTCCCCCTGCCTCCCAAGCCTGACCTGATGACCAGGACCTGGAGTAGAGCAGAGTAAAGCAGACTGGAGCAGAGGAGAGTAGAGTGGAGTGGAGTGGATCAGATTGGCGCAGTAAAGAGCAGAGTAGAGTCAAAGCAGAGCATAACTAGGCAGAGTAGAATAGAGTAGAGTAGAGAAGAGTATAGCAGACTGGAGCAGAACAGGACAAAGTACAGCAGCACCAAGTAGAGAAAGTGCACTGAAAAGGGAGAGGGAGATGGCCATCGCGTAAGAGAAGCCTTCACTAACAGCAACACGGCTACACCCACACCCACAGAAAACCATCACGACCGCGTTCTTCAGCCAACGAACATCCCTTCCTCTATGACTCATGACACCATCAAGTGTGGAGTGTTTGCCAGCGATCCTCCTCATGGACAGACTGAACACACAGGTCCTGCGCTGTAGGGACCCGAGCCAGGCTCCTCCCTGCCACA
The DNA here is from genome assembly GCA_903064625.1 of Mallotus villosus. Lineage (NCBI taxonomy): Eukaryota > Metazoa > Chordata > Actinopteri > Osmeriformes > Salangidae > Mallotus > Mallotus villosus. The sequence goes on from CAEFZP010001780.1 coordinate 93,010, forward strand.
CACACACAACAGGCTCGCTGGCCGTGACCTTTCACCTGTGATCTAACCAGCTCACCAGTCCCTCAGTGAGCCAGGCTGAGACAATGCTTTCTGAGGCTGAACCAGGGGCTCTTCCCATCTACAAAAGTCCTTTTGTTAGACAGGGTGTCTAGTGGGTCAGCTGGAAAAACTGTGTTTGTGGTCTGAGGAAAGGGGAACAGGGGCTGGACAGAGCCTCACTTAAACGTAGATACAATATCCACACAACACAACACAACTACATGACACATGCAAATTACGGGGGTGTTTTATTGAACGATGCTGTGGCAGAGGGTACTGTAGTGTGGCCACTTCCAGGCCAGGGATCTGTCTCTGGGACCTGGTGGAAGCAGTGTGAAGAATGGGTTGAGCCTGGGGTAATGTCTAATTGTACGGGCTCTGTGTGTGATGGCTTTGGTGCCAGGTCCTCTTCCCACCTCTCATTTCTCACCTCCTACCTCCTGCCTCTCACCTCCTACCTCTCACTTCCTACCTCCTACCTCCCACCTCTCATTTCTCACCTCCTACCTCCCGACCACTGCACCGCCGACCTCTCACCGCCGACCTCTCACGTCTCACCTCCTACCTCTCACTTCTCACCTCCTACCTCGCAACTCCTACCGTCCTACCTCCTACCTATCACCTCTCACCTCCTACCTCTCACCTCCTAACTCCTACCTCTCACCTCCTACCTCTCACCTCACAACTCTCATCTCCTACCTCCTACCTCCTACCTCTCACGCCCTACCTCTTACCTCATCACCTTCTACCGTGAACAGGACCTGCAGACTATATGGCCTCCAGATGTCGGAGATGAATCAAGACACAGAATGTCTTTATTGTTTAGAGGAAAGGCTTTTCAGGTCTGCTTTGCTTCCATCCTTGGAATTTTCCAAATAACTTTTCTCATATTTGAACAGCTGAATCTGAAAAACACGTTTCAAACGCTGTGGATTCCCTCTCGAGGCCCGCATCGTTGTTACACCGTTCTGATGTCGTCTCCTGGTGGAGCGTTGGCAGCTCGCACCGTCAACGTCGTATTCAGGTCAGCAGCTTGAAGGGAGGGGTGGAGGGGCGAGGTGGGGATTGCGCAACCTGGCAGAAATGTGTGTTGAAAAGGGTTTTTCCCAAGCAGGCCTCCGTCAGGGAGGCAGGGAGCCCCCATTTAGCTCCCCCCCTTTAAGCCCCCCCACACCCTCTCTGTATTTCATCATCTCCCATGTGGCAGCTCGAACGGCCTATCAGGGCCCAGGAATGTTGCAGCAGAGGAAACAGTTTAGCACTAATAGAAATGCAAAGCAGATGCTGTTGTAAAGGCAGATCCAGGATCATGGAAGACCATGGGGCCTTGGAGGATATATATTGGCGGATATTTCTGTGTTTTCAGACCATTTGGTTCATGACAATGACTGAACTGTTGAGGATTGAGGTTCCACACTGTGCCTTACATCCATCATGTACGTTCTTCTTAACACACACCCCACAGCAACACAACTCGGCACTACTTTTTCTCCTTTAACGTCATAACATTGTGAAAACTCCCAAATCATACAGTCACTGCTCTTATGCCCCGTAGCCTTCCCGGATCCCAATATATCAGTACACAGAGCCCTCCCTTGACGTGAGAACGCTGTGTGAGTTAGTTCTGCACACAAAGTAGAGTGTAGATAACTTCTACCTCTGTGGTTCTCTCGTTATGCTAGCAACGTTCCTGCACACCTGGATGTTCTGCTTTACTGGGCTGGGATTAGAATCACCTCTGGCTCGGTTGTCTGGCTGTCTGTCTGTTTGACTGGTGGGATTTTTTAAAGGATTGAGGATTTTGTCCAATCAGAAACTATCTGAAAAATGTACTTTCAAAAAGAAATCTGAACCATCCAATTTGTTTTACTTATTCATTTTTTTTACACTTATTCTTATTCCATTATTATTGTCATATAAAATATGTGAATGTTATTTTGTATTACAATCAGTTCCACCATAAACACAGTGTCTCTTACTTTCACTCCATTGTTTTTTGTGTAAACAAAGTTAGAGTTTGAGTTTGTTGATGGAGGAGAGCAGAGCACATTCCAATAATGATTTCATCTCTGTTTTGCAGTAGATTCCCAGCTCTCACACATTTTTTAAGTATCAAATTCAAACCAGGAGACACCCCCCAAAATGTACTGGCTTTTGTACAGTAGTTTAAACGTGTTATATTGTTTTTGGTCAACATTCTCGTGTTTACCTCCCCCCCATGTCATTTCGACAGAATCCTTTCGACATGGGCACATTCGAGGCCCATCCCAAAATGACCTTAGGTGACTTTGGATGTTCTCCAAAGCCTTGTTTTAATTTGAATTTCTGTTAGATAACTGCACAACCATAAGCTGTCATGGCCTACTGGAGGTTGCTCATACATAATTCCTTCACGCCATTTTTCTCTTTTTTCAAAACCTGTTTCTTCCATCTTTTGTCTTTCTTCCAGAGCCTATGTCCACTGTGACACCTCAGCCACGACAGAGGGGCGAAGAGGAGGAGGAGGATGAGGAAGAAGGGGAAAAGTTTGAGTTTGAGGACAGCACGGATGAGGAGAAAGTTCAAGGGGACTCAAAAGAGCTCGGCTCATCAAGCTCTGTCAAAGCCATGGAGACAATCTCTATGGAGACAATCTCCATGAAGGCCGCAAGCCAAACACAAGAGACAGTACAGCAGACAAGCCCGTCTGACTCGCTGTCTGTCAGTACAGCGCCCTCTATCAGTCAGGAGGTCCAACTCTCAGAGGTCAAAAACCCCACAGCCTGTACAGGTGAGCTTTGTCATGTTGATCAACTAGGTTAAATGATTTTGAAATATTATACTGTATTGCATTGTATTGTATCATTTCCCCCTTCTATTCTAATAGTCTTTTTAATTTCCCAAAACAATGCCACCATGTTTTATATTCATACTCACAAGGTGTTTAGCACCTGCCTAATAAGATGTTGCTCAGACAGACAGGAACAAAGAGCAGGGAAAGCCTCCACCTCATGGGATCAGGCAGGGTAGATATGGAGAGTGACATCCAGACTACCTGGATGATGTTGCCAGGCAAGCCTGCGTGTTGTACTCTCCCCAGCTAATGAAACAGAGAGAGAGATTTAAATCCAGAACGGATGTCGGACAAAATGAAGTGATTAGTGCTTAATTAAAAGGCTCGTTCACCAAGGCTGTGTGCTAATCCTGTAAGTGGGCTGACGAGAGTTTGAGAGGAGACTCAGACAGGGGCCAGGGGAGCTGAGTGTGTGTGTGTGAGTGTGTGTGTGTGTGTGTGCAGTATGTGTTTGTGTATGTGTGTTTAGGTGTGTGTACAAGCGTGTGTGTGTGTGTGTGTGTGTGTGTGTGTAGGGCGGGTGAGGATGACGATGCTGTCCCCAGAAGGGAAGCCTGTTATGTAACCCAGTGCTGCTTAGTAATGGAGATGAGCTGGGACAGACGCCTCCCACAGCAGATGACAGGGGTTTCACAATGAGTCCCTGGGACCTATAGCAAGGCTCGTAACATCTACACACAAGATCTCAGACCTGGAGAGGCTGTCAGAAGGCTCATAACATTTACACACAAGATCTCAGACCTGGAGAGGCTGTCAGAAGGCTCATAACATTTACACACAAGACATCCTAACTGTAGAGGCGGATAGAAGGCTGACTATGTAAGCACAGAGGCTGTTAGACGGCTATTCACTTCACAAGGCTATTCACTGGTTTGTGCTATTGACATGCTATTCAAAGTTGGTAGTGTCACCCGTGTGACCTGTATGCATCCCTGTGTATCCTCTGGTGTCTCCCTGTCTGTCACCTGCATTTCTGCTCACACTGTACTTGTGACTGTGAACGATACCTTACACTCTTTAAAATGTTCAAATGTAAACTCAAGAACTTGAGAAAAAGGAACGGTATTTATGTTTGGAAACATCGTTTTTTTTTAGGATTTGTATATTTGTTCTCTCCCTCACTGGTTCATGTTTGGCTTTGTTTCTTCCAGATGTGGCTGCCGTTAATGAGTCATCCACAGGGTAAATACCACGCCTGCTTTCCCTCCCTCTCCTTTCTTCTTCTCTCTCTCTCTCTCTCTCTCTCTCTCTCTCTCTCTCTCTCACACACACACACACACACCTTCTCGCCCTCTTCTCTGTCTTTCTTCCTCTCATTCTCAGTATGGGTGGGATCCAAACTAAACTGTCTGTGTCTGGGGGAGTGTGCCTGAAGTAGGACATTCCATCCTGCACACATCTGTCGTCGGGGTTAGGGCTGCACCGTATTAGACGTTTCACTTGAATCGGGTGTGTAATGTGAATCAATCAGATGATTTAAAAACTCTTGAACATGTATAGCACCTTAGATTCTAAGGAGGCTCCCTCCATGGAATGAGAGCCAGAGGGAGAGAAAGGCAGAGAGAGGGAGAGAGGACAGGGGAGTGAGAAAGAGCGAGACAGTGGAGAGAGAGAGAGAGAGAGAAGAGAGAGAGAGAGAGAAAGAGGGATAAAGGGGAGAGGGAGGAGAGAGAGAGAGAGAGAGACGTGACAACACAACAATGAGAACAAAGTGCAGAGCAGGGACAGTGTGTGTATCTCCTGTACCAGGCACGCTGCTGGAAGCTGCCATCCATCTGTATCACCACTGGGTTTAATGTGTCAAGTCTGACGGAGCCAAACGCAACGTCATCCACACAAACCAGATCAGTGTGAGACTGAGAGGAAGACTGAGAGGCAGGCAGCATGTTGGGAGAGGAAGGCCCTGAGCCACAGACAGGAGACCTGACACAAAACACCTCCTCTACACACAACATACTCTCACACGGCCTCACAAGTCGGAAATCTGACTCTTCTGTGCTGTTTGTGCCATGGAACAGTCAATAACATGTTATATCATAACATGACAGGATTATATTACATTATTACATTGACAGGATCCACTTTGAACAGTGTAAATGGAGCCAAATGGAGCCCAGAGCTAATTTCCCTTCAGGGATATCAACGTAAATCTTATCTTATGTTCAACACAGTACACTGATCAGACCAAGCAGTGTTTCATATAGGACTGTCATGGTCCTCACAGACGTACACAGTGTGTGTGTGCGTGTGTGTGTGGTGTGTGTGTGGTGTGTGTGTGTGTGTGTGTGTGTGTGTGGTGTGTGTGTGTGTGTGTGGTGTGTGTGTGGTGTGTGTGGTGTGTGTGGTGTGTGTGTGTGTGTGTGTGGTGTGAGGGCCCTGCAGCCTGTCTGTTGCTCACCTCTAGGAAGTGTGATGGGAAACCTGGGTGGTAGCATAGGAGGCATCCAGCATTCCTGTGTGCCTTCCTGTGCTGAAAAGATTGATTCATTTGTTACTGTGTGTGTGCGTTTACGTGAGTGTGTGTTTGCGTGTGCTTGCTCATGTGTGTGTCTTTGTGCTTCTGTGTGTGTGTGTGTGTGTGTGTGTGTGTGTGTGTGTGTGTGTGTGTGCGAGAGAGAGAAGGAGATAGACAGAGCTGCTGGTGGCCTTTCTATTTTCTCTCACAGGCAGGTTTCTGCTGAGTCTAGCTTTCCACTAGGAGTGTTAACATGGTTTCTGAACTGAGCTAGAAATAGTATTTTCCTTCATTAAGGTGTGAATTTGTCAGCACAAATACAACATCTTCCAACTTTGTGTATTTAATTGCATGAAAATTTGTTTTTGAAGATTTTATTACGGACTATGTATGATTTGTAGTTGTGTCTATGCGTGTGCGTCTGAATGTGTGTGTAGTGTAAAGTATTTGAGTGTGTGTGTGTGTGACGATATTTGGCATCAGGTACCTAATTAATTACACTTTAATCAGAATCAGAATCATCCTTATTTGCCAAGTAAATTTACACAAACAAGGAATTTACTGTGGCCGGAAGGCGCATACAATTTTTTTTTGTGCTTTGTTTGTGAGGGAGCTGATGTTCAGTTCCCACTTGAGGTCCTGGGAGAGGATAGTGCCCAGGAAGCGTAAGGACTCCACAGTGTTGACAGGGCAGTCACACAGGGTGATGGGACTGATTGGGGCTGGGTCATTCCTGAAGTCCACAACCATCTCCACTGTCTTGAGAGCATTTAGCTCCAAGTTGTTCTGGCTGCAACAGGTCACCAGGTTGTCAACTTCCGACCTGTAGTCAGACTGTAGTCACCAACCGTTTCTGGAGGAGGGGATCCCTCACTGAATTGCTCCTCCCGAGGTTTCTTCCATTTTTTCTCTTGCATTGAGTTTTTCTGGGAGTTTTTCCTTGTCTTCCTTGAGGGTTTAGGTTGGTTGAGGGGCAGTTTTTATGGGCGTATGTGAAGCCCTCTGTGACATGCTTGCGTGTAAAAAGGGCTATACAAATACATTTTGATTTGATTTGATTTGACTCATCCTCACCAGAGATGAGCCCAATGAGGGTGGTGTCGTCCGCAAACTTGAGGAGTTTGTTGGACTGGTGATTGGAGGTGCAGCTGTTGGTGTACAGGGAGAAGAGCAGAGGGGAAAGGACGCAGCCCTGAGGGGATCCAGTGCTGATGGACCGGGAGTAAATGAACTCTTTCACATGGACAATACCTAACAACAGTCACTATGACAACCTGACATTTGCATGGCAGTCGCTTCAAGTCTTAAGAAAGAGAAATAGTGTGGAAGTAATTGGAGGCGGCGACGGGGGGGGGACGGGGACATCGGTGTTACAGGACTACAGAAGCTTCAGCCCTTATCTGCACCACTCTACCTCACCCACCCACATCCCTCCACACAACATCCTCTTCTATGGTGACTTTACATTCTCAGTGGAGGCCTTAAAAGGACTTGCTGTTGATAACATAATGGAAATATTGTGCGTTTCCACTGCATTGTCAAGATACGCAACACAACAGTTGTGCGCCTGCGCTGTTCTTCTCAGGGCTCTACCTTACACCCTGAGCAGAGAGAAGGAATAGGAAGATAACGCCGCAATCTCTCTCCCTTTCGCCCCAAGCCAGAGGAAACACAAACAGATTCAGAGCTGTGGGATTTGCATATACTGCCTGCTCACACTTTGGCCTGGCAGTATCTTGAGGCAAATACTGTACTGTACTGTTTGTCACTTTGGTGAAGAATGCTTCCTGCATCCGTCCTGGTGCTGTGTGAGTCACGGGGCATGGTGTGTGTGTGTGTGTGTGTGTGCATATGAGATATTGTGATTCAGTTCACAGGGAGGGAAATCTTCCCCCAGGCAGGACTTAACACCACACCTTAGAGGGCGCTCTGAAGACTACTTATGATCTTATATGACAGTAACTACATAGTGTTTACCTTCATGACTGTACAACACTCTTACCTTTCCTTGCTAGTATATATCATGTGTTAAAGCTGCAGTAGGTAATATCAATTTAAATATCAGAAATTAAAATATGATCATTTTTGTTCTGAATTGTTGAATTCCTGACAATTCTTGTCTGAACTTCTGCACTCACTCAAGGTTGAGTTTGATTGACAGTGGTTTCACAAATTAAGCCAATGGGGAAAGCTCACCTCGCCGACGATGACTGTCTGGAACAGAATTGCTGGAACATAACTGGCTGGAAAGTAGTGGGTTGCTTCAAAATTGTGAAAGTGACATTCTACTGGTAGAGCTGTCTGTGTTTCTGAACCACTCTCAGAGGGACTCATTAGCTTACACAACATGTTTTTTAAACCTTTATTTTTCACTGAAATACAGAAAGAAAATGACCTATTGTACCTGCTATTCTTGAGCAGAAGCCAAAGCCCATTTCAAAACGTCAGTTTTGTGTCTTGTCATGTAGCTTGATATTGCTCGTCAGTTATCTGCTATTATTATCTCTGATACACTGTGTCCTTCTGTCCACTGTCCCACTTCCTGCCACACATCCAGAGAGAGAGAGAGAGAGAGAGAGACAGAGAGAGAGAGAGAGAGAGATGTTATGGGAGAGGTGTGATGAACTCTGGACACAGTTGCACATGTGAACTACCCCTCTTTCAGCATTACTCTCTTTCTCTCTTTTTCCTTTTAACACTCTCTTTTTCTCTCCCTGGAAGGATCACAGGCAGACAGGCATCCATCCCTCTCTCTCCCTGACTCTCTCTGTCTCTGCCTCTCTCTCTCTCTCTCTCTCTCTCTCTCTCTCTCTCTCTGCCTCTCTCTCCCAGTTTTGACTGCCCAATAAAGATATCCTTAAAGTCAAAGTCTCTCTCACGTGCAATGAACAGAGGCGAGACTGTTTCTGTCGCTGACTGTGACAGAAAGATGGAAAGATGAAGGGATGAAGTGCGAGTGGTGTGAGAGACTGAGTGCGGGATTGTAGGAGGATGCATGTCATTATATTGGATTCTCTTTCTGGACAGACCAGGCATTGTCCTGGTCGAACAGGCGTGGATAGGAACCAGCCAGCTCTTCAAGAAGACTTCCACACCAGCCACACAGTAGCTGAGTCAGCAACTACATCTGCTCCGCCAAGGCTTGGGCTGTTAACGACTGCCTCGCCCCAGGGCATCCTCTTACCCCATTAGCATCACTATGTCTTCAGCTAAGTCTGCTGGTTGACAGGATATTAAGGACCAGCACTTGGGGAGAAAGGCAATAACTCTTATTTAAAGTCAAAAGGCTTGTTTTGGAAAGTGCCTACGGTGGGTAGACCCGCTTCATGCTCCTTTCCACTCCCAGGGTTAGAGAAGCTTTCTGGGGCTGAGGCTGGGCAGCCGGGCAGACGGGGGGTGGAGGTTTTTCAAGCTGTTGTCCTACTTGTTTAGCTGCGCCAGCCTGGCCCCATCCACCTCCAACGGAGAGGAGCTGAGATGCTATTCCACCCACATGCCTGTTCCCTGGGGGTGAATCCAGGAGCAGAGCTCTCCCTCTCCAGGGGGGCTGGAGCATGTGTGTCCTGTCAGGCTTTTCCGGGAGGCCTGGTATGCTTAGACAACAGGGAGGCCTACAGACCCCCGCCCCCGGCTTGCATCCCTTCCTTCTCCTCCCCTCCTCTCTCCTCCGCTCTCCTCCCTTTCTCTGGAATGAAGGCGTAATGAGCAACATGCTGTACAGTAGCACACTGAGTGTTGGTCCGTGAAACAGGAAAGAAGGATTACTAAGCCTGAGGTGAGGGAGGGACAAGAAGAATGTTAGCACAAGACTGCATACCATCACTCTGAAACATTACTGAAGAGCCAGGCAGGCAATCAGTGAGGCAGGCAGACAGGCAGTTAGTTAGACAGACAGGCAGTCAGTTAGGCAGTTAGTTAGACAGACAGGGAGTTAGTTAAGCAGGCAGGTAAGACAGGCAGGCAGGCAGGCAGGTACCTAGGTAGACAGTCAGTTAGGCAACCAGTAACTTTCATTGTTTGTGTTACTTGGACCCTTCCAGAACCTCTGCTTGCCCTCTCGAGCCTAGTGCCTCAACACCGTCTGTGGGGGAAGGGGCCACAGGAGACCCTGGTCCTGGGGACCAGCGCCACGTGGGGGACCAGCTCAGCCAGCCCAGCCAGCCCAGCCCAGAGGACTGCAGTCTGGACACGAGCAAGGAGAGCTCGGGCCCCTTGGAGCATTCTGAAGGTACAGAACCAAACTATGGATGGTGACAGGGGAAGGAGAACTGTGTGTGCTGACCCTGCACCTCACTGAGAGAGATTGACCATTCTTTTCTTATGGCTGCATTGCATTTGTTGACATTGATTTAGATGAACAGGACCATGTTTCGAAAACACATTATCTTTGTAACCTTATTTGTGTCTCTGTGGGATTCTCTCTCTCTCTCTCTCTCTCTCTCTCTCTCTCTCTCTCTTTCCCACTCTCTCTCTCTCATGATTTGATGTCCTCGTAGGCAAGATAAGAATCCAGTTTATGTAGGAAATAAATCAATACCAGACTATTAGTATATTTCCAGAACGAAAAATTACTCTTGGTTTTCATCTCAGCCAGCAATTCTGCCGGTATTTGAAGGGAGCTTGTGGAAACACAGCAAGGAGTTTGACTCTGCTGAAATGAACTTGGCTACATTCCTCCCCTGCACCCACTTAGACTGTCTGTCCTTTGTACCTCTCATGTAAATATTTCATGCGTCTTTGTTTCATACAGTCTCAAATAAGTTCTATTGAGTTTATAATTATGTAGGTATAGTGATTTACTGCATTTTAATAACTGTACCAACATAGTAATAAATTAATTTACCGTAGACCCAACATCCAATACTACTATACCTTTATTAATAATCATTATGCAAATTCCATGCACTGTAAATACACAGTATTATTGGTTTGGACCTGTAGGTTATTGCAAAAGTGTAACAAGGACATGCGTCTGAATTAGGTAGGCTACCCCAAAGTCTAGCTGCACTTTTATAGAAGTGCAATATTGCTTGTGCCTTTCTGCTGTTGTAAAGAAAATGAAGATGCTTAGACTTTTAAGTTTCAGTTTTAATCAAAGGTTAACAATCGCGGATATGGACAAGGTTATTTGTGTAATTGCAGGAGTGGGTTGTTATTTTTCTAACAGACCGAGGGCTGAACCCATTAAATGCCTGGTGAAACATTTCCTGTTTACATCTTAAAACAATCAGAAACCTTCTCACCTCTCTGCTCAACCTTGCAGACGTAGGAGAAGACACCGTCCTCCAGATTGTACCAAAGCTCACCTCCATGACCCGTCCCAGTGATTGTGTCATATCCTGTGTTAGGAGAATATTGTCACCTCATCGTGACCTTCACCTTCAGACGAGTCTCAGGAGGGGTTTCGAGACAGTGCTGATTCAATCTGCATACGCTTGAATAATTCATGAACGCCATTGTTGTCTTATGGAATAGTTGGATGAGAGTGAGAGACGCAGTGTCGAATTTTGGCTTCCGTGTGTTTGAACTAACAGGTTCCCTCTGGAATTCGTCAGTTACTTTGCAGATCGTCAGATAGGCTTGCTAATAGCCATGATGGTGTTATTTCCTTCTCAGTCTCAGCACAGTTCTGGAAACAGAGAGGGAGGGAGAGAGAGATGGAGGCGTTCTATCAATATGTAAAGAGACAGAGAGCGAGAGAAAGAGTGGGAGAAAGCAAGAGATTGTGAGACAGAAAGAAGAAATGGGGGGAAAAGAGAGATACTGTAGAGAGATATAAAGAAAGATAGAGTGAAAGAGAGATAGAGCGAGATAAATATATACATATATATCAATTGAATAGACAGCTCATCTCTTTTGTAGTTCAACCCTTGCAGTTCATCTTTCTCAAAGATTCGGTCCAAGACTGAGATTGAGCAGCATGGGGTAATCCAGCCTAGCTAATCCAGCCTAGCTAATTCATGTCATAGAAAATACCTCCTATTGACCCCTGAGATTAATTGAGAACAGTAATTGTTGATGTTTGAGGCTTAACAAAATGGCTGCAGACAAATCACAGTTTAAATAGTAATCGATAAGGCACACCGAAGCAAATTGGACTGAAACACCTTCAAAGCGGTTAATGAAAAACCCCGTCGAGCATGCAGAGAGAATTGGGTCAATACTTAACAAACAGAAGTGGAGAGTACAAACAAACACATCACAAACACGGGGTCGACACATTCGACAGAGCTTATCTCCATGTTTCCTGTTGTTTTATGTTGCGGTGTGTGTGTGTGTGCGTGTGTTTTCTTGTCCAGGGGTGTGTGTGGCAGATGCAGACCAGCAGCCAGAGAGTCCAGAGGTGATCTATGATGATGTGCCTGGCGAGGGGCTGCTCTCTCCTGTTGAAGGTCAGTATCAGGAGCAAGGCCGGGGCCAAACGCCCCCCCAACCCCCGCCCCCCTCCACACACACACTCACCAATTCCGAAACATTTGTGTGTATTTTCTGCAAACGTGTTTTGTTTGTGTTGTGTTTTCATGTGCGTGTGTGTCTGTGTGTGTTAGGTGATATAATATACGAAGACGTTCACAGAGAGGGCGCAGCGCGAGATCGAGACAACGGATGGAGCTCCAGCGAGTTTGAGAGTTACGACGAGCAGTCCGATACCGAGAGCAAACTCCCCACTCGCAGCAAGGTAGAGGCACACAGTACGCACGGCACGCACTGGCGTCTGGAGGAGCCGCGTGCCATGACCAATGACTTTGTAGCGTTTGGTTTGTGTAAGACGCGAGACACAGCTCAAAGAGAATATTTCACCGCCACGTCCACACACTCCACGAAAATCTGTTCTTTATTTATGCGGAGAACTGTCTGATGCATGTGCAGATCATGAAAGATGAATAGGGCCTAGCTTGGTAGAGTGCTGGCCTTGCTTCTTGAGCTGCAAGGAATCTTGAAGTCTTAAGACTTGAAAAGGTATCACTGGCTCTCCACACTGCCAGCCTTCATGGATGGGGTTGCTCTTTACAGCTTGTGGTGTCTTGGTAGCAGCAGTTTGCCTGTTGTCCACACGAGGGCAGTATGTCCTCAGGGCTCGTGTTGTTCTGTTTGCTGAGCTGTAATTGTCTCCTCCATGTATCCTTGTGCCTACAACACAAAGGGAGGCTAGGAGAAGACCAAATACTGGCATTTTGCTGAGTGGACGAATTATTAATGCATAGATTTACCGTCTCGTCTTTTCTTGACATATTTTTACATAATGGAAATGGCAACGATAAGGGTATCACTCCACAGACACCTCAGAATATCCATCGCAAAAGATCATTTCAGAGTCCCGGTAAGCGTTAGCCTGTAAGAGAGGCATGTTGTGGTCCTAGCTGAGGTAATTACAGTGGTGAGTTTATGAAAATCCCCTCAGCTCCCTCCATGACAGCCCAGTACGGCACACATTACCCTCCAACGAATCACAGTTATTAGTCTCAGCCAGCTCTACCCTTTGACCAAAGCACAGCTCTAAGCTTCCGCACTCCATCCTTGTGATTAATCCTGCTGTTGCCTTGCTTGTTTTGCTTTGATCCTTTCCCCTCCGTTTGTCCATTCTCACCCTCCCTCCCTCTCTCTCCCTTTCTCCTTCCCCCCCTTTCTCCCCCCCCTCCCTTCATGCTGTGTGCGGCTGCTCCGTGTGGTTTAACGTGACCCGCCCCCGCCATTCCCTGCACCCCTCCGCCCCCCCTCCGCCACCCGTGTCGTCACCGTGGTGATACCCGGTGCGGTACGCTAGCTCTCCCCTGACATGCGTCGGCTGAGGGAGCGCTGTGCCAGGACCAAGCGAGAGCTGGCCATGAGGCTGGGGGGCAAACACGGCTATGACACCAAGGTACTGCAGCCCAGACGCCTGCCAGAGCCCGCAGGACCCTGCCTCCCGTCATCCCCCCAACGCCAGAGACACTAACGCCCTCGTAGAAACCACTAACACTCTTCACTGCTTCTTGCTCCTGTGCTTCCTGTCTGGGCCTCTCCTGTCTGCTTAGTGTCCTGAAGTAGCGTTGCAGCCTATTTTACTTACCGAAACACATGCCAAGTTGCTCACTCTCTCTCTGTCCCCGCCCCCCCCCCTAAACACACACAAACACACATACACACAATTAATGACCTAGTTTCCTGAAGTGGCATCATTTAAAATTACTATCACCATGGGAGGGTTCTAGGCTGTGGGAAGCTGAGGGGATTGGGGGTGTGGGGTGTGTGTGTGGGGGGGTTGCCTAGCCTTTCTCAGGGTGGGGTTTGTGGTCACATCAACTCTCCCGCCCTGAACATACACCACTCTGCTGACTTCTAACCCCGCCCGCCCTCCCTCCCTTCTTCCCTCCCTCGCTCCCTCCATACTTTCTTTCTTCCCTTCCCCAAAATGTGGGGCTCAGCCTGGTGGTTTAATCTCTCTAAGATCTCTCCATGATCTGCTCCCAGCCTCTGATTAGAGCTCAGTCGTGCTAGACCCACACAGCAAGGCAGATGGTAGGAGTCAGGATGCCTTGATGAGCACAGCGGCCTGCCTCTCTCTCTCTCCTTCTCCCTCTCTTGCCCTCTCTCTCTCTCCTTCTCCCTCTCTCTCTCCCCTCTTTCTTTTCTCTCTGTCTACGGGAGTGCTCTCTCCTGGAAGACCAGTTCACTTTTTTTTGCTGCCTCTACTTTTCACCGGAGTTGACTTTTTAGAACTTCTACTACTCTCATGTCGTCTCTACCTTTTGTGGCTTGTACTTTTTTTTAGCTGCCTCCACTTTTTGTGGCTTCTACCTTTCTGGCTACTTTTCCCGCGCCTCTTCCTCTGCCACTGGGCTAACTGGTGTCTGTCTCCACGTGTGTCTCTGGATCAGGTTAACCAGCTCATGAAAGCAGCGCGCAGTGGCACCAAGGATGGACTGGAGAAGACCAAGATAGCCCTCATGAGGAGAGTCTCCTTCCTCCACAGGAAGGACCAGTCAGGTAAATGAAATGTGGAACAATTCCGCCTAATAGATCTGTGAAGCAGTTTGCCGAATGTCTTTCATTTGAGATGAACACGTTGGCCTGCTTCGCGTCGGAGGATCCTGGGAAGGGACGCCCACGGAGTTTCTAAGAAAGACTTGAGCCCATACATCTCAGTTCACGTAAATAAGCCGCTGGGTGTCTGTGATGCATGCCCAGGCGAAGCGTAATGCAGGAAGCAGATAGAGGAGAAAGCCTCCCATCGCTTTTCCAATTCCTTTTTCAAAAGAGGGGAGGGGGGAGGTTGGGGCCGGAAAGAAATCATCAAAATCATGTGAGAAATTTCGAATGAAACCGCTGGGCTAAATCGGCCATGCTCAGATTAAAGACATGCGTCGGGGGCCAACGGACGCGTCTGATGTGAGAGTGTCACGTGACAGATGCTGCGCCACAGGAAGCCTCCTAGTCTCACAATGGCGGGAGATTATCGCCCGTTAATGGACTGTCGCGCAGCCTCGCAAACGTGCCATAACACCACAGCCACCGCACCGACAAATCTTCACACATTCGCGAGGAGAACCGTAAAGAGAACCAGCGGTGCTATTTTAAGCCGTTGATCAGTGGAATCTGCCCAGCGTTCTAAAGTCATACTGTGAGACACTCTGTTAGTGTTCCAGAGTCTTTAATTGGAATGGTGCTACCAAAGGGAAGCTCTTCATATGCCTTCATGCTTTTGGAGGGGGGGGGAAAGTAAGGATATTTTCTTTTTTGGTCTTTTCAGTCTTTTGAACGCCTTTGTACTCCTGCAGAGAAGTGAGGGTGTTTGAACGTGCTTTTTTCTTGCAGTCACGCAGTCTGTGTGCCTCTTTACGCCTAGACACAGTGCCGTTTGAAACTTCTGTCTTTTAACCGACTCTTTCTAGCAGAGTAGAGTAGGGATCTCCTCATGTTTTTGACGTAATAAACCTGCATGTCAGGGTCTATGAGTGTCCCGGCCTGTCTTCAGCTGCACCCAAACATCTGAGGCCTGATCTCTGTGGATCTGTTTTCTGCGTGTGCGTTTGTTTGTCTTTTCATGTGTGATTTTTGTGTGTGTTGTGTTTGTGTTTGTGCGTGCTCCCCCAGACGACGTGGAGGACGACGCTGGGTACCTGGATGTGGCTGAGCCCGACGTCAAACACCCTCCGGCCCACCTCAGCGCCATGCCAGAGGGACTGAGCAGTCAGCAGGTCAGATCAGCACCTCCATACCCCCATCACCATAGTCCACCTCCATACCTCCATCACCATAGTCCACCTCCATACCTCCATCACCATAGTCCACCTCCATACCTCCATCACCATAGTCCACCTCCATACCTCCATCACCATAGTCCACCTCCATACCTCCATCACCATAGTCCACCTCCATACCTCCATCACCATAGTCCACCTCCATACCTCCATCACCATAGTCCACCTCCATACCTCCATCACCATAGTCCACCTCCATACCTCCATCACCATAGTCCACCTCCATACCTCCATCACCATAGTCCACCTCCATACCTCCATCACCATAGTCCACCTCCATACCTCCATCACCATAGTCCACCTCCATACCTCCATCACCATAGTCCACCTCCATACCTCCATCACCATAGTCCACCTCCATACCTCCATCACCATAGTCCACCTCCATACCTCCATCACCATAGTCCACCTCCATACCTCCATCACCATAGTCCACCTCCATACCCCCATCACCATAGTCCACCTCCATACCTCCATCACCATAGTCCACCTCCATACCCCCATCACCATAGTCCACCTCCATACCTCCATCCCTATATTCCACTTCCATTAATACCATCTAAAGTACAAAGACCTCCCTCATCCTACCTCAACACCACAAGTGTTGACAGACAAGTTTGTCCACAGTTGTGTTGTTCATCAGGATTTTACTCCATGATTTCCCCTAAAATTGTGCACAGAATGCGAAAGACCTCGGACAAAAGAGCTTCCCTTCCATCGACTTTAAAGACTGCCTTGTGTGATTGGATTGGTTATATATAGGCTGCAGTAAAATACAGGGCCAGACATTTCAAATGAAACCTCATTGAATCCACTGAAAACAGGGCCTCATTCGGCTAAGCTGCCACTCCCAAACACACAAACACACTGCTGCTCTCCACCACTGAGAAATCCAGGATGACGTGTACATCAGAAGACGACCTTGACAAAACAAAGCTGGAAAACAAAGTCTCAAAGGCACTCTGGAAGCGGTCTATCTTTCTGTGTGGTTCTGCTGGGGAGTGTTTTGTCCGTGTGTGTGTGTAGGGTTTTCACGTATGGTGTTCTGACCATGCATGTGTGTGTATGTGTGTGTGTGTGTGTATATGTGTGGAATTCAGGTGGTGAGGCGTCACATCCTCGGCTCCATCATCCAGAGTGAACGCAGCTACCTGGATTCTCTGCGCAGAATCCTACAGGTCAGATATACACACAACACACACACACACACTCGAATCCCCAGCCAGGTGTAATATCACATCACCACTACCAATTAGATTTCAGAAGCACCAGCGGTGATCTGTATCAAATGACTGTTCTGTGTTAGGCATAAATAGGCCTGATAACACCTCCTGTCTGGTGCCTGCCATGGCGTGCCGACGCCGGGAAAAGAGCCTGTCAGTCTCTCTTCAGGGAGAGGGGGAGGGGGGGGGGTCTTTTTCTCTTTAATCTGTGTTTTAGGGGCGGCGGAGCGTGGGGGAGAAGGGGGGTAGAGGGGTGGGGGGGGGGCTCTAGTTATCTCTCCTCACAGATGAAGAGACACACCTGCTGGAGTGGGTCCCTCAGCCGGCCGTGCTGAAACTGGGCTCTGTGGAACGGGCCGGCTGTCAGGATCAGCCACGCCGTCTCCGTCGGCTCATCAAATGATTGGATCTGACGCCTTTCGACTATCAACTCTTTTGTCACCGCTTTTAGTCTTATTTCGTCTTTTTGGGGTGATTTCACAAGTCTAACTTGGTGATAAATGCAGAGTCACGGGATATGGCCAAACCATCATCTTTTCTAAGCAGGATGTAAAGCCACAAGCGCAATTAGACAGTGAGGGGATTCAGACTTCCATTAGAGCTGAGGGGACAACAACAACAAGCTAAATTGCCTGAGTTACCCCCCCCCTATCCATATTCCTTCTGTCGATAATTCATTTGCTGCAGATGATTTATGTTCAGGCCTGATCGCTGGGTAGAACAACAATCCCGCCACCGGTCCAGCCTCATTGTTGTCCTGAAATGTCCATTTTCACAGTTCATTATCGGCTCGCAATTTTGGATAGTACACGATGGGCTTCTTAGGCGACTCAGCTACAGAGGTGTTCTCTGTGATGTTGTTCGGTACATCTTTCTGATCAAACTGTCAACTGAAGGGAGAGTTTAGTATAGTACATTACAATACAATACAATACAATATAGTAAAGTGTATGTACAGTATATAGAGTAGTACAGCAAAGGACAGGGCAGTACAACACAGTCTAGTATAGTACAGTATACTTCGGAATAGGTCTGTACTAGCACAGTATAGGGGGGTATATGGGGCTGACATAGTGTGTGTGTGTGTGTGGTGGGTGGGCGGGTGGGGGGAGAGCGGGTTCCTTTTTGGTTGAGAGGGGATTGGTTGGATGACCACGATAATTCATTTGACATTCTTAGCCGGTGTCCACTTCTCCAACCCAAGAAGCCTGGGTTCAAATCCCCCCTTCTCCCTCTGGGTTCAAATCCCCCTTCTCCCTCTGGGTTCAAATCCCCCCTTTCCCCTGGGTTCAAATCCCCCCTTCTCCCTCTGGGTTCAAATCCCCCCTTCTCCCTCTGGGTTCAAATCCCCCCTTCTCCCTCTGGGTTCAAATCCCCCCTTTCCCCTGGGTTCAAATCCCCCTTCTCCCTCTGGGTTCAAATCCCCCCTTCTCCCTCTGGGTTCAAATCCCCCCTTCTCCCTCTGGGTTCAAATCCCCCTTCTCCCTCTGGGTCCCTCTCTGTCCACAGGAGTACCAGAGGCCCCTGATGGAGGCGGAGCCCCGCATCCTGAGCCCCAGGAAGATCCGGCCCATCTTCTTCCGTCTCCGAGAGATCACACAGTGCCACTCCATGTTCCAGATCGCCCTGGCGTCCCGCGTGGCCGAGTGGGACAGCAGCGAGAAGATCGGAGACCTGTTTGTGGCCTCGGTTAGTGAGTGTGTGTTTGTGTGTGTGTCAGTATGTCCGTTAATGTTTGTATCTGCGTCAGTATGTGTGTGTATCTGTGTCAGTATGCGTTTGTTTATCTGTGTCAATGAGTGTGCGTGTTTGTGGGTCAGTCAGTTTGTGTGTATCTGTGCCACTGTAAGTGTGTGTGTGTGTGTGTGTATCTCTGTCAGCATGCGTTTGCGTATTTGTGTGTATCTGTGTCACTGTAAGTGTGTGTGTGTGTGTGTATCTGTGTGTGTGTGTATTTGTGTCAGTGTGAACACTTGCCTGGTTGCATCAGATAGTCAGACAGCTTTTTGGTGAGAGAAGAGGACTCTCCTGTGTGTTCCAGTAGGACGGCACAGCACTTACCTCCACACCAGGTTCTAACGAGCCCCACGTTTCAGAGGTGGTAAACAGCCCCACCGCTGCCCTGACGTGAAGTCAAACAGCTGTGATGTCTATCTCATCGACAGCACCATCAACCCCACCATGTGGTTACGGCTGACAGTAGCTCAGGGACTAATGATAATGGTCTAATCTGTTCCTTTCTATTGTGCTCCTCCGCACTGTAAATCATCCACGAGGCTAGCTCGTTAGCACTTAGCTGTTAGGGGGTCATCAGAAGCCTGTTCCCCCGCTACTGGAGGGTGTTCTGGGCTCCTCGTTGATTCCGTGTCCTCAGGTCAAGAGGAGAGGAGGAGGCTGAAACTGACGTCTCCTCGCTGATGTCTCCTTTTTGTGAGACATTTATGAGGGGCTGTGTGTCTGTTTGTGTGTCCCTCTGTGTGTGTGTGTGTGTCAGTTGGTTACTGTGGGTATTCAAATTCAATTTTATTCATTTCACAGAAATAACATTCCAGTGTTCAGGTAACTTACTTGAGTAAAGAGTTTGAAAATTATCGGAAACAGCAGCGTAAACTATAACTATGTGCTGTGAACCTTCAGTGTGTGTGTGTGTGAGTGTGTGTGTGTGTTTGTAAGTGTGTGAGTGTTTGTGTGTTTGTACGT
>CAEFZP010001780.1:117500-125000 GCA_903064625.1 Mallotus villosus
CCTGTGTGTGTCATGTCTCCTCTCCCGGAGAGAAGTAGTCATTCCAGACGAGACGTCCATCGAGTCTTGGTGTGTCTGGGCTCTGACCCCCGGGCCTCTCTCTGCCCGCCCCGCCCCGCCCCGCCCCGGCTGGCCTGCCTGCCTGCAGGACGTCTGCCTGGTGACAGCTCTCTTGATGTGCCCTCTGATGTGTCTGTGTCTCCCCCAGCAGCTCAGCTCAGATCAGGGGACCCTGGTGCTCTGCGAGACGCTGGTGGAGACGGTGTACGGCGAGCGGGGCCAGGTGCTCAAGTCCAAGGAGCGCAAGGTGTTCCTCTTCGACGACACGCTCGTCTGCGCCAACGTCAACGTCAAGTAAGCGCTCGAATGACTACTCACGCACGCACGCACACTCACGCACGCACACGCACTCACGCACGCGCACTCACGCACACATGGATGCACGCCCAATCAAAGACACAAAGACACAGACAGACACGCCGAGGCCCAAAGCAAGAAAAGACACAACGTCACAATGACGTACGTTCAGATGCATGTGTGTGTGCGCAAATCACACACGCACGCTACGTACATTCAGTCAGACGTGCAAACAGACCCACACACACACACACACACGCACACACATCAGCCTGCCTTCCAGACCCACGGACCCTTTGCCAACGCTACACAGCAGCGCTAGAAGGCATTGCAGAGATATTTTTGGCAAACCGTATAGCAAAGAGAAACGGCTAATAGGCAGTTTTAGCACTATCTGGCGTCGCAGGCGCTTTATCAGCTTGAAACAAACTACAAGCTGCTTAACGACAGCAACAGGAGCCCTAGATCACTGACATAAAAGATTTTTTGGTTCCTCTCCAATTCATCCTCAGTGACAGCACCATTGATCAAATCTTCTCAGAGCATCGGCAAACAGCTACATTGTTTTGATCCTCTTCCCCTGCTTCCGAAGCTCCCGTCGGAGAGGAGAAGTAGCTCAAAAGCTCTTGTTCAGCCTTCGACGTCGTTATCGCCCCGCGTTCCGTTCAACTCCGGTCTCCCCGGGAGTTGACTTTGCCCGCCCCCTAGGAACGTGACAAAGCGATCGGCGTGTTGATTGTCGGCGTGATGACAGGAACACGTGAATGGGAACGCAGCCCTCGCTCGGCGGGGGGGGGGCACGTCGCGGCGGCGGAGGAAGCGAGGCCGATCGCACGGCTTCTAGAAATCCCGTGCGTCTCCTCCCTTTCTTCCTGACACCCTCAAAGAACGTCACCTCGTTTCTCATCCTGGTGCCGGGGTTGGGAGCTGAGCTGTTGGAGGAAAGGGAATGCGAGGAGGAGGGGGTGTGTGTGTGTGTGTGTGTGTGTGTGGTAGGACGTGGAAGGGACGGAGGTACTGACTAGTGGGGGGGGGGTGTTTGTGTGTGTTTTTCTCCCACCTTCCACCACCAGGGGGCCCCCTGACATCAGCAGCCTGGTGCCAGTGGGACCCAAGTACACCATGAAGTGGAGCGCCCCCCTGCAGCAGGTGCAGGTGGTGGAGGCAGGGCAGGAAGCCGCCCAGGGGAAGGACGCCCTGTTCCAGGCCTCATGGCCTGCCAAGAGGCCTGGTGGTGCTGGAGCTTCAGGTAAACCACCTCCACTCCTCCATCTCTGCTCCCCTTCTCTCCCATCTTCCGTCCATTAGGATGTGATCTATCCATTCTCCGGCCTGGTCCGCTCCTCCCTATGACCGGGTACACAGTGCCAGTCTGCAGGCCTGGATCTGGTCCTGTAGTAGTGTCCTGGTGAAGGGAGCAAGGCTGATCCTGGATCTGGTCCTGTAGTAGTGTCCTGGTGAAGGAGCAAGGCTGATCCTGGATCTGGTCCTGTAGTAGTGTCCTGGTGAAGGGGCAAGGCTGATCCTGGATCTAGTCCTGTAGTAGTGTCCTGGTGAAGGGGCAAGGCTGATCCTGGATCTAGTCCTGTAGTAGTGTCCTGGTGAAGGAGCAAGGCTGATCCTGGATCTGGTCCTGTAGTAGTGTCCTGGTGAAGGGGCAAGGCTGATCCTGGATCTGGTCCTGTAGTAGTGTCCTGTAGTCTGGTCCTGCTCCATGTCCTGTACTATGGTCCAGTGGTATGGTCCTGGTTCTAGTGTTTATAGTTCTGTAGTCTGGTCCTGGTTCTAGTGTTTATAGTTCTGTAGTCTGGTCCTGGTTCTAGTGTTTATAGTTCTGTAGTCTGGTCCTGGTTCTAGTGTGTACTATAGTTCTGTAGTCTGGTCCTGGTTCTAGTGTTTATAGTTCTGTAGTCTGGTCCTGGTTCTAGTGTGTACTATAGTTCTGTAGTCTGGTCCTGGTTCTAGTGTGTACTATAGTTCTGTAGTCTGGTCCTGGTTCTAGTGTGTACTATAGTTCTGTAGTCTGGTCCTGGTTCTAGTGTTTATAGTTCTGTAGTCTGGTCCTGGTTCTAGTGCGTACTATAGTTCTGTAGTCTGGTCCTGGTTCTAGTGTTTATAGTTCTGTAGTCTGGTCCTGGTTCTAGTGTGTACTATAGTTCTGTAGTCTGGTCCTGGTTCTAGTGTTTATAGTTCTGTAGTCTGGTCCTGGTTCTAGTGTTTATAGTTCTGTAGTCTGGTCCTGGTTCTAGTGTTTATAGTTCTGTAGTCTGGTCCTGGTTCTAGTGTTTATAGTTCTGTAGTCTGGTCCTGGTTCTAGTGTTTATAGTTCTGTAGTCTGGTCCAGTCTCTGCGGAGGCAGGAGAGACACAGCACTCCTGCCTGTCCTCCTGACAGACGCCGTGTGTGTAGACGGAATGGTGATGACGGTCTCTCCCTAAATCTGCCGGGACGCTTTTTTATCTCCGATAGAGACAAGTGCGCACTCGAGAAAGCGATAGAGAGAGAGAGAGAGGTAAAGTAGGGACAACCACTGCAGCAGCCCTCCAAAGTCTCATTTCCCTCTCTGATAGACCACAAACATATCGGGAGCGGCGTCATCAATCTGCTCAGATTGTTCCCGTCCTCTTCGCCCTCCAATTAGCCAGCCAGTAGCAGCAGATAGATAGCAAGGCGAGGTGAGAGTCTCTCTCCTCCCCCAGCCCTCACAAACCTCCTTGGTGTATAGAGTTTGAAGAGATCCCTGATAAATGTGCCATGGAGAAGTGGAGATACAGGCCCTTATCAGGATGTAACGGGATACGCAGGCTTTAAAAGCTGCCGTTCCATGACTTCAATATTAATGGGGCCTTTTACTGGAAGGTTCCGTGTCACGGTCGTCGACCAGAAGCTGTTAAGAGTGTTGGATTCGATTCGCAGCACCAGATTAGGTTTAGCACTACAACACATTCTCACAGGTTGGAGGTACTGACTTGCGTTCATTTAAGGTGAGCTTTGACGTTCTCTCTCTCTCTCTCTCTCTGTGTTTCTCTCTCTCTTTCTGATTCTCTTCCCTTCTTCCCAACATACTGTTTTCTCTCTTCCTCTCTCCACCTTATCACCTTTCTCTTCCCCCCTCTTCCTATCTCTGCCCCTCCCCCTCACTTTCTCTCCTCTCGAGGCTCCTACATGTTTTAAGAAAAAGGGGATTTCTTGATTGGGAGTTTCAGCACAGGACAAACCTCTGTCTCCTTAATCATGACTTCCCAGAATCCTCCCCGTGCCTCGGCAGAGCTCCTCCTCCCTCCCGCCACTCAGACAGGCTGTCCCGGCTATATTTAGCCCCCTTCCCCTGTGATGTCATTCGGCAGGGCGTCCTGCCTGAATCCCACGCTCCCTCAGCTTGGCTCCAAATGGACTCATTTTTCATCTCCTGCAGGCCCCGGTGCTCTCCTTTATTGATGGTGAAGGCTGGCCCTCAGGGAGGTGTGGCACACTCTCTCTCTCTCTTTTTCTCTCTCTCTCCTTTTCTCTCTCTCTTTCTTTTTCTGTCCCTCTCTGTCTCTCTGCCTGTTTCTGTCTCTGTCTCTGTCTATGTCTCTCTCTCTCTCTCTCTCTCTCCTCTCTCTCTCTGTCTCTCTCTCTCTCTCTCGCTCTCTCTCTCTCTCTCTCTCTCTCTCTCTGTCTCTGTCTCTCTCTCTCTCTCTCTCTCTCTCTCTCTCTCTCTCTCTCTCTCTGTATCTCTCCTCATCCTTATCTTTTACCATCCTGCGGAGGGATGGCATAGACACACACACAAAACTATATGCACAACTGCACATGCACACACACTAACACGCACACACACACTGTGACATGCACACACACACACACACACACACACACAACCCCACACAGACACAGCTGAACACAGACACACACTCACAGACAGGCACACACACAGAGCAAAAGGCTTACCTTCACTCTGACCCCTATTACACCCCTCTCATTGTTTCCTTTCTCCTCATCCATATTCTCCCATTGACACTGGACTCACTGCTGGCTGCCCAGCTAGCAGATACCTCCATGCAGAGAGCTGGAATGTGTGTGTGTGTGCAGGTCTGCTCAGGCATGGCCCTAGAGCCTGGGGTTGGACACGCGTTGTTGTGGATTCCTTCAGGTTGTCAGCCAATGCTGGCTCCACTACCGCTTCTAGGGATGGATGGATGGACGAATGGATGGATGGAAGGATGGTTGGAGAATCCAGCAGAATTAGCTTCCTGGATGTAGCCTGCGGGGAGGAGAGAGGGGTCTGCCCGGGGGGGGCGGTGTCTGGTCCCAGTGGGCTCCAGGGTAGTCTGGCCTCCCCCACCATACCTGCCCAGCCTCCCCCACCATGCCTGCCTGGCCTCCCCCACCATGCCTGCCTTGCCTCCCCCACCATGCCTGCCTTGCCTCCCCCACCATGCCTGCCCTTGCCTCCCCCACCATGCCTGCCTTGCCTCCCCCACCATGCCTTGGCGGTAGGCGCCAATCAGCGTGTCTGGGTGTGAAAAGCAATCCCTGCTCGCCAACGGGATTATACTGGATTACAACTCAGCACATTCACCTCCGGGGCCCCAGCCAACCCTGGCCTGGTGGTTGGTAGAGGGGGTTGGGGGGTGGAGGGTGGTGCTTAACAAACCTGAGTGTTACTGGAGCCAGCACACATGCACACTGAGTCAACATACTGTATACACACACTGTCATACGCTCACTATTACCAATGCGAACACACACACACACACACACAGCCCCCCCCAGTTCAACAGAGGAGTAGCCATTATGAAAGCTGCTGCAGGCTCCGGTGTTACTGGCCAGCTCTCACACACAAACACACACACACACACACATACTGACACAACATAGTCAATATACTGTACATACATTCACACACTACAATTATACTCAGACACACACACACACACTGAGAAAACAGAGACTATACACACACACACAGAGCAGAGTGGCCCTAACTCTCTGTATTCAGACGTGTCTGCCATTGATCTCCCCTCTCAGATGACAGATGTCTGCGCCCACTTATGTCAAAGATCTCATTAAAGCCCAAGAAAGTTACAATGGGCCTCTTTAAAAGTACACTACCTGTCTCTCACCTACTCTTTACTGCTATCGGCTCACTCTCGCTAATATGCTGTTTGTGCACGTACCGGAGAGTGCATGTGTACGTGAGCGTGTGTGTGTGTGTGTGTGTGTGTGGGTGCGTGCGTAATAGACCAAAAGCCAGCAGCCTCTCCCAGCAGGCCGTGCCTCACTAGCGTGGAGGCCAGCGCAGCGCTTGATGGTGCGGCCGCGGTGACAGCAGGGGACAGCCACGCAGACACATCTCGCCGCAGAATTTAATTAGGCCGTCCTCCCGGACCCGACAGAGATGTGGGCTGGAGGAGAACATGGGGGGAGGACGGGAGGGAGGGGGCACACAGGAAGCAGAGAGAGAGAGAGAAGAGAGAGAGAGAGGAGAGAGAGAAAGTGAGAGAGAGAGAGATATCGATTCCCCTGGGGTTGAAGCGGGAGGCTGAGAAAAGAGTGCGTTTCGAATCGATGGTGAATTTCACATCTAATGAGACACCTGCATTCCCTTTGCCAGGCAAAAGGCCTTCAGAGCTCCAAATGGTCACATTTCTCGGCGCGCTTCGTACTCATAAATTCACTCCTCTGCAAACCAACAACTAATGGCGATCGATCCGTCTCATGTTGGACACGGGGGCCTTTGTTCGGGACCACAAGCCTCTCAGCATTTAAGTTTCCTTTGAATACTTCCACTAGCTCGAGTTGCAATAGTTCCACTGTGGCTTCTCTTTGTCTTTCATTGCAAGGGGTGTTGCGTGTCCTGTCGCGTTTCCCATAACACGCCTCCATCCAATAGAGATCCGCATGCAAGACTTGTTATTAAACCCGGTGCATTTCAACACAACTGGGATTGTTTACCGCCAGACCAAGAGGGTACCGACGTGGGGAACATTTGAGTTTTGAGGTCCCTTCAGAAATCCCCTTGGTCTAATGGTACAATCCTATAGATGCTAAGGCCTGGGCCTGGGTTGGATGTCCCCCTCTGCTGTTGGGTTGATGAACGTGTGTGTCTCCTCAGGGAAGGTGGTTCTGGGTCCCCCTCGTCTGTACCAGGATCTTCAGGAGCTCCAGCATGACCTGTCTGTCGTGGAGGAGGTCACACTGCTGGTGGGAACGCTACAGGGAACGTACCAGGTGACCAGCTGATCTCAACCTCAACCACAACCTCAACCACAACCACAACCTCAACCACAACCTCAACCACAACCTCAACCACAACCTCAACTCAATTTCCTTTTTAAATAAATCATAACCATACCACATACCGACTAACCCTTTTATTTTTTAGTGTAAAAAACTTTGTATGCACAGTAGGCGTTTACTTTGAAGACTAATATTCACCTTGGGTTCAGTGTTGCGGAGTGTTGATAGCTTTCCATCCTGTAGAAATGTACTTTACCTCCCCTACTGTAGGAGGCTTGTAAAAGTCCACCTTGCTGCCTGGGAGGGAGACGCACAATGAGAATGAAATGAAGCACTCACACCCCTCCTGGGAGCTGGACGCGCTGTGTGCTATCCTACTAGTCACAGACAGCGCATAGCAAATAGCTTTGCTGCAGACACGCTGAGCCGAAAGTCTGAGTTACAGTTATAGGCCTCTCACGCTCACAAGGCCTCTCACACTCACACCCACAGCCTTCCTTCCTCTCTGCTTCCCTTCTTTATTTCCTCTCTTCCTTCGTCCCGCACTTTTCTCCCCTTCCTTCCTTCCTTCCTTCCTTCCTTCCTGCCTTCCTTCCTTCCTTCCTTCCTTCCTTCCTTCCTTCCTTCCTTCCTTCCTGCCTTCCTTTCTTCCTCCCGTCCTCCCCTTCCTCCCTCCCTCCACGGTCTAAAGACCTCTGCTGTTGCCAGCCTCCCACCCAGCCCAGACATCCCCCCCAGGTCTCCAGCTACTGCAAATTAGCCATTTAAAACTCTTACTCCAGTCTGACCTTCACAAACACAGCTCTTTGCTCCAAACTGCTTATGCTTGCAACTTGACAAATTATTAATGAAGCAGCTATTTCAACATACCGGAGCATGTTGAAAGCGTATCGAGAAGGAGTTGCTGTCTCTGTGCAT
>CAEFZP010001780.1:130000-233646 GCA_903064625.1 Mallotus villosus
TGGTAAATCTTTAACACTGCAGCCTACGTGACTGTCCCTCACCACTATCCCCTTTCACTAACCAGCTACCCAACACCCTCACCACACCACTATCCCCATTTACTAACCAGTTACCCAACACCCTCACCACACCACTATCCCCATTTACTAACCAGTTACCCAACACCCTCACCACACCACTATCCCCTTTTACTAACCAGTTACCCAACACCCTCACCACACCACTATCCCCTTTTACTAACCAGTTACCCAACACCCTCACCACACCACTATCCCCATTTACTAACCAGTTACCCAACACCCTCACCACACCACTATCCCCTTTTACTAACCAGTTACCCAACACCCTCACCACACCACTATCCCCTTTTACTAACCAGTTACCCAACACCCTCACCACACCACTATCCCCTTTACTAACCAGTTACCCAACACCCTCACCACACCACTATCCCCTTTTACTAACCAGTTACCCAACACCCTCACCACACCACTATCCCCTCTCACTAACCAGTTACCCAACACCCTCACCACATTTCCCTTGGGCCTCCACTAATCCCCACAGACACACACTCAGGAAAGAACACGACATGCCCTAATGTTCATGCCTGCCCTACTTATACTTGTGTTTTCTTGAACGGCTGCTTTGTGGAACATAGATGACCTCTGACCCTGTGTGGAAGAAAAACATGTAGGTTAGCTTTGCCTCGCGTGACCTCCAGGTACGACATTCACTTCCTGGAGTGTATCTACCACCTCTGACCTCTCTCTACTCTGTGGTTTGAGCGCTGGTTTGTGTGTGGGTGAGTGTGTGTGTGGATGTGTACATATGTGTGACCTCTCCCAGTGTCTGGAGTATGCAGGCTGGTGTGTGTGTCTCTCGGTGTATGTGCGTGTGTCTGTGTGTCTTTGTGTGTGTGTGTGTGTGTCTCTGTCGTTGTGCGTGTGTGTGATCACCTCAGTGTCTGGAGGCTGGGTGGTGTGTCTGACCCTCTCATGGATGTGTGTGACCTCTGCGGTACTCCACTGCTGTATTTGTGCATTCAGCCTCTCTCAGGGTCTGTGTGTTAGCCAGGTGTGTGTCAGGCTTTGTCTCCACGCTCCAGACAGCTTCTGTCCTGTCCTTGTGCATGGCATTGCTCTCCTTCCCTCCTGTCCTACCTTGTCCTCTCTTGTCCTCTCCTATTCTGGGGTCTCCCTGCCCTGCCCTGCCCTTCCCTGCCCTGCCCTGCTCTATCCTGTCCTCTCCTGTCCTCTCCTATTCTGGGGTCTCCCTGCCCTGCTCTATCATGTCCTCTCCTGTCCTCTCCTATTCTGGGGTCTCCCTGCCCTGCCCTGCCCTGCTCTATCCTGTCCTCTCCTGTCCTCTCCTATTCTGGGGTCTCCCTGCCCTGCTCTATCATGTCCTCTCCTGTCCTCTCCTATTCTGGGGTCTCCCTGCCCTGCCCTGCCCTGCTCTATCCTGTCCTCTCCTGTCCTCTCCTATTCTGGGGTCTCCCTGCCCTGCTCTATCATGTCCTCTCCTGTCCTCTCCTATTCTGGGGTCTCCCTGCCCTGCCCTGCCCTGCCCTGCCCTGCCCTGCCCTGCTCTATCCTGTCCTCTCCTGTCCTCTCCTATTCTGGGGGTCTCCCTGCCCTGCTCTATCATGTCCTCTCCTGTCCTCTCCTCTCCTATTCTGGGGTCTCCCTGCCCTGCCCTGCCCTGCCCTGCTCTATCCTGTCCTCTCCTGTCCTCTCCTATTCTGGGGTCTCCCTGCCCTGCTCTATCATGTCCTCTCCTGTCCTCTCCTCTCCTATTATGGGGTCTCCCTGCCCTGCCCTGCTCTGTCATGTCCTGTGCTGTCCTCTCCTCTCCTATTCTGGGGTCTCCCTGCCCTGCTCTATCATGTCCTCTCCTGTCCTCTCCTCTCCTATTCTGGGGTCTCCCTGCCCTGCTCTATCCTGTCCTCTCCTGTCCTCTCCTATTCTGGGGTCTCCCTGCCCTGCCCTGCTCTATCATGTCCTCTCCTGTCCTCTCCTCTCCTATTCTGGGGTCTCCCTGCCCTGCTCTGTCATGTCCTGTGCTGTCCGTCCAGGTTTCTCCTGGACAGTGTCTGTCCGTCAGCCCAGCGGGCCCCTGTGTGAGCTGGCCCTGGCAGGGCGCCATCAAAAGTGTTGTGGGTGATGAACCTGCCAGGAGAGCAGTCAGATCCTCATCTCCCTCTCTGTGTCGCCGCCTCTCTGCCGGCTCAGCAACATTGTGGGTGCTGTATTTAAGTAGTGAGACGTCCAGATTACACCTTTGTGCGAGAGCTCCGGTTTTTTCGACATGCCAGAGAAGTTCAAGATCTTACTCAAATGATTCTGTCCCTCACCGAGCTCTCTCTCTCTCTCCATCTCCCTTTCTTCCCCTTTTGTGTTTTTTCAATCTCCTCCTTTTCATCTTCCTTCTTTCACCTTATTCGGGCTGTCTTTCCTTCCCTCCTCTCCGTGCTGAGTAGAATGAAATGTGGAGCGCAGAGCATGCAGCGACGACTGAAGCACAGTCCCTTACCGCACACCATTCTCCACTCCATTACCATCTAATGATGTCGAATTTGGACGTGAATGTCTTCTCTCGTGTGTGTGTGTGTGTGTATGTGCATACGTGGGTGTGTGCTCTGTGTGTGTGTGTGCTGGTGTGTGTGTGTGCCCGCATGTGTGGGTTGGTACTGTGTGTGTGTGTGTGTGTATAATGAGCTTACTGAATAGCCTCAGAGTAGACTGGAGACCTGCTTTGCGGCGAGTGGATGACTCAAAGCTCCTGTCTTGACGCATTCAGTCCGGTTGTTTCGAGCTCACCTCTACACCCCCAGAGCTGAGCTAACAGGGCCTCTCCGCTCGAGCTCTGTTGGAACTGCGGAGAGGAGAGAGAGAGAGTTCTACAGGAAGTGTTGCACGACAGCGTACAATAGAAATATGCAAGGTTGCCAGCAAAGGAGGAGGTTACATCCCCTTAGAGACAGGAGAAAGCTGTGTGCGTGTGTGTGTGTGTGTGTGTGTGTGTGTGTGTGTTTCTGAGCGAATATCACTCACGATCATGCCCTCATCTCTGCAAGTTGTCGTGACTTCACAGTGTCAGTACTTCTAGGGCCTCATTCGAATACATCAGTCATTCATTTATTTCATCCTCTCCTCCCAGATTGTGTGTGTGTGTGTGTGTGTAAGGGTACTTTACCTTGTCAAAGCTACCATTCACCACTGTAACGCTGCTCTCCAAGGTTTACTGCTCCTGTGTCCTCCTACATGCTCTGAAGCTCAGACATAAGAGATCAAACGGAGATGCATCAGACATAACAGATATATCAGATAGAACAGTTATATCATGTAACAGATATACAACAGAGATGCAACAGATATAACACATATATACAGCTATAGGAGAGATATATCATAGATATAACTAAGATGTAACAGAATAACAGTAACACATAGATCAGAGATATAACCGGATAAAGCACTAGAGCAGAGATGTAACAAGGTTATAACAGAGCTGTGAGATAAAGCTGATATATGCAGTAACATATATATATATATATATATATATATATCAGAAAATTAACGGAGATTTAACATCCAGGCTTGTAAAACCTGGATCCAATCTGAATACAGGCTGTTCTTACCCCTGGAAATCCTCTCTTATGTACAAAACAATGTGTCATGTAGTAAGACATGATAATCACATTAGTACAGTGATATTGAAAGGCACCGGTGGAGCTTAAATCATAATCCTTCTTCTGTGTGTGTCTGTGTGTGCGCTCGCACATTGTGTGCGTGTGTTGTGTGTGTGTGTGTGTGTGTTCAGGTCTGGACGGCCAGTCTGTTTCATGGTGGTCTTCAACACACCCAGTCCCCTCAGTAAGATCTCCTGGGTCAACCGTCTTCATCTGGCCAAGGTGGCACAAAGTGAGTACCCCCCTCCAGCTCATTCAAAACACGCTTTCATGTGAAGATGGTCTTGTACATGACACTTTAATGTTTTAAACATGTAGTGCGTGCGGTCACACTTACAACCCAAGCTGTGTCGGACATGAGGTCATTGACATGGGGTGGTGAACATGTGTTGACCCATTCAGACATGTGTGGCTTGTTTTATACACATGTACACGTGAACGACTGAGAACAGGGATGTGCCAGCAGCACCTTGCAACATTCTTGTCTTTTCTAGCTCTGGACTTCTCTTCTCCTCTCCTCTCCTCTCACTCCTCTCACTCCTTTCTTTTCCTTTCCTTTCCTTTCCTTTCCTTTCCTTTCCTTTCCTTTCCTTTCCTTTCCTTTCCTTTCCTTTCCTTTCCTTTCCTCTACTCTTTTCTCCTCTCCTCTCCTCTCCTCTCCTCTCCTCTCCTCTCCTCTCCTCTCCTCTCCTCTCCTCTCCTCTCCCTCTCCTCTCCTCTCCTCTCCTCTCCTCTCCTCTCCTCTCCTCTCCTCTCCTCTCCTCTCCTCTCCTCTCCTCTCCTCTCCTCTACTCTACTCTACTCTACTCTACTCTTTTCTCCTCTCCTCTCCTCTCCTCTCCTCTCCTCTCCCACTCCACTCCACTCCTCGACTCGACTCTACTCTACTCTATTCTACATTATTCTTCTTCCCCTAACCTTCCTCTATATTTTCCTCTCCTCTCCGCTACCCACGCGCCCCCGAGCGCTCCACCATATCACTCATCCTCCACACTGCCTGTGTGTGTGTATCTGAGTGCTACTCCCCGCCAGCTAGTTTAGGTTCCTGCCCAGTGTTTAGGCGAGCTGTGTCCCCAGAGGGCTCTGCTGCGTGCCCTCCTGTACACAGATCTGTCGGGGCTTTCAAAGGGACATCCTGGAACCGGGTCAAACTAACCGAGAGCACTCTGGGCCGGGACTCCAGTCTAGTTCTCTTTGTGTGGGCGTCCCATCTACAATCTTCCTTCCCCGTTCTCTCTGCACTGAAGAGAGCGGCATCTGGATGGATGTTCTCTCCGTGGCGTTCCCCCCTCTTGTGAGACAGGGTGTGGGTGTGCCCTGAATGCACCAACCAGAGGGAACACATCTGAGAGCTCTCCTGGAGAAACCTGTGTGTGTGTGTATCAAAGAGACATCAGAGCCACCATGCAGGTATAGGGGAACATATCTTCTGAAGCTGGCCTCCTCCCTCTCCCTCCACCAGCCTCACACTGCCTCCTCCCTCTCCCTCCACCAGCCTCACACTGCCTCCTCCCTCCACCAGCCTCACACTGCCTCCTCCCTCCACCAGCCTCACACTGCCTCCTCCCTCCACCAGCCTCACACTGCCTCCTCCCTCCACCAGCCTCACACTGCCTCCTCCCTCCACCAGCCTCACACTGCCTCCTCCCTCCACCAGCCTCACATTGCCCCTTCCCTCCACCAGCCTCACACTGCCTCCTCCCTCCACCAGCCTCACACTGCCTCCTCCCACCTCCAGCCTCACACTGCCTCCTCCCTCTACCAGCCTCACACTGCTTTCTCCCTTCTCCCTTCACCAGCCTCACACTGCCTCCTCCCTCCACCAGCCTCACACTGCCTCCTCTCTCCTCCCTCCATCAGCCTCACAGCTGTAGTTCTGTTTAGGGTTTAAAGCCCACAGGAAGAATATATTTCACATGAGCGCAGTGCACAGCGGGACACTGGAACACCAACACATTATTACCAACACATACATCTGCATACTGTACTGTACTGTGTACGTGATGTTATGTTAGAGGTGGTTTGGGAATTCACTTGTGTACAGAGAAGTAGCTGTGCATCTTGCCAGCCTAATGTTCTGCTGTTACAGTGTCGTCTTGGCCTCATGGATTATGAATGAGCTGAACTACAGGAGATCTGGGTTCAATGCAGGGTTAAGGCCGAATTATACTACTCCGATTTCACAGAGACGGACACAGGGAACGCCCTCTCCGATGTGGAACGCCCTCACCCTGAGCCCTCTCCGAGCCCCTCAGAGAGCTCTATGTGCACCTCCTGATTGTCCTGAATATCCGTCCGCTAGTCCGGAATTATACGGATACCCCTTGGCTCTGAGTGGTCCGCAATTGGTTCCACACACGAAGACGTCATGTGGCAGGCTTCTAAAACGTTGCTCCACCTACTTTTCTGGCGGTGAATTGTTTTCAGCAGCCACAGCCTTCGGAGTACTAGAGATTCAACGAATCCGTCCGACTCCGTTTGTCTGTCTGTCCGTAACCGAATCGGAGTAGTATAATTGGGCCTTTAGTGTCATTGCACCCTGTAGAGCAGAAGGGCCGGGGACACAGTGTTGTCCAAAATGATGTAGGTTTGTTTGGCTCGCAGCCTAACCCTCGTCTTCAGTGATTGCCAAGCACTATTTATATTATCGATATTACCCAATGGATGTTTGGGAAAAATAAGCTGCTCTCCCAACAGTAACAACAATAACAGCCACAAAAACAACAACAAGCCTCCCAAATGCCAAGCTAAGGCTAATAAACAAAAGCTGGTTATTGGACTTTTTTTTTACAAGGATGAGGAGCAAAAAATAACAATCTGTGCTGTCACTCTGTTATCAGTGGGCCCACCTCCCAGAATGCACCAGTGAGGCAGAGTGACAGCACATTTCCAGAGGCGTTTTTGTGAAAACCTGACCAGCAACAGCTCCCTTGTGTTTCTGTAGTATGTTATTTGTCTGTTTACCAGTCTGTCTTACTTTTTGTCTGTCTCCCTGTCTTACTTTCTATCTTCCTGTCTGTCTCCCTGTCTTACCTTCTATCTTCCTGTCTGTCTCCCTTTCTTACTTTCTATCTGTTTCCCTGTCTGTCTCCCTGTCTTACTTTCTATCTGCCTGTCTGTCTCCCTGTCTTACTTTCTATCTTCCTGTCGGTCTCCCTGTCTTACTTTCTATCTGCCTGTCTGTCTCCCTGTCTTACTTTCTATCTGCCTGTCTGGTACGTTCTCTCTCTCTCTATCCTGCCTGCCTGTCTCTCTGCCCATCTGTCTGTCTACCGGCCCGTCTGCCTGTCTGAATTCCGGTAGGAGGAAACCTATTGTCTTTTTTCTGACCGTTCACACTAGCATTCAGAGATGCGACACACTGAGACGGAGGTAAAAGAAAATGAGACATGCCAACGTTGATTCCCCGGCTGCGCCCACAACACCAGCCCCTAACACCATCCCGTTCAGGATGTCAATTACATGTTAATTGCATTACACCCACACTTTGCCTTCCCATTTAACCAAATGTAATTACCATAAGGGAGTTGTTGATGCAATTTCACGGATGGCCTGCTGTCAGTGGGACTCTGCCACCATGCCGACCCGCTACAGGGCCAGCGCCATGGCTCTCTGGGGACGCCAAACACCACCTCAGCAGTTCAGGGCCACTGAGCTCAAACCTGTTGGTTGTGGAGGAGGACAGCGCTCTCCTGAAGCCCACACCCCCCCGACACAACCAGTGCCTCCAAATGTGCTGGTGCTGGATTGCAGGGAGAGATTCAACTTCACAACAGAAGGGAAACAACAGAAGCGTAGCTCAGTGTTCAGCATTTACCTGCTGATCAAGAGGTCCCTGGTTCAAATCCCCCTCCCCCCTCCAACACCCTGTGTGTCTCATTGGATAAATGCATCCGCTAAGTGAATGCAATGTAACATCGCAAACCTCAATTCTTAGCCTCTGCTCCTTGTAAGGAGGTTTGTCCTCCTGCCCAGATACCATGCTATCCTTCAGGTAAACGCCTCCAGTTTCACACTTCTGGATATAGAGAAACACTGGACCAGACCCATGCTGCACTCTCCACTGTGTGCTTCAGGTTACTGTGATTCCACAGCATTATGGGAGCTTTGATTACCAACACTTAAGGTGTTGTAAGGCCTCCAGTGCTATTCTGGCTTGTGACTCCCTACATCCTGGCACTTAGTCTTGGATACGAACGCACTTCCTGGAAACTGTGTCAGACTTGGAGAAGAAAGTTGCTATGCAGTGGAGGTGTTAGATGGCAGAGAGGTTTTACATGATAGAATACGGAGGATGTTGGCGGCGCTGGAGAAGAGATGCCTTAAAGAAACACCATTTGTCACTCTGTGACCACGTGGCATTGCTATGAGCCCTTGGAATCGAGAGAGAGCGAGAGAGACAGAGAGGGAGGGAAAGACATAGAGCGAGACAGAGAGACAGAGATGCACGGCGAGTGAGAGAGACGGAGAGAGAGAGGGAGAGACAGACAGATAGAGGGAGAGAGAGAGGGATAGAGAAAGAGAGGGATAGAGACACAAAGAGGGAAAGAGAAAGAGAGACACATAGAGAGACACGTCCCACAGTTCAGCTGAGGCAGCTCTGGGATCCATTAGGAAGCCTGGCTGCATTAGAATGTGTCACCGCATCTTGTCTGCCCTCCGTCAGCCCCCACTGCTTCTGAAGGGCTCTCCATATCATAGCCAGAAGAATCACCTAATTAATGGGTTGATTCTGCTGCAAATTAATTGCTTTTCCATCGTCTGGGATGGAGGTTTCTGTCAGCCTGGGCTAAGGCTGCTGATTGGACGACCCACAACGGAGGCCAGACGTGAGAGATTGGAGTCTGGGTGGGGGAATAGATGGGGGCCAGGCAGAGAGAGAGAGAAATAAAGAGAGTGAGAGATGGAGAGACAGTGTGACGTGAGGGAAGGAGATGGAGCGATGGAGAGTTGGGAGAAGAGAGGGAGAAAGAGAGAGAGCGAGAGAAAGAGAAGTGGCAACCCCCAAAAAGGGAGGTGAGCGAAGAAAGGATGATTGAGACGAGCAATCAGCCCCTCCGCAGGGAGCGGAGGAATGCAGGGGGCTGTTGCCCAGGGTTTCGCTGCTACCTCTAAGTGGCTCAGACTCTGCCCTCTCCACTAGGAGAATCAATAGACTCCACTCCCCAGAAGTAGGAGTACCAGAGCAGGCACAGTCCCCTGCACCCCCTCTTAATCCAGTGTGGTCACCCAGATAGTGCTAACTGGAGCTGTGTGTGGTCGTGACGGCGGTGGCTGGCTAGTAGCCGTGTACTGTAGTGAGAACAGTCTATCTGTCTGTGCATCTATCTGTCTGTCTTGCCAGTCTGGAGTAGAACATAGTCGTAGAGTAGAAAACAGTAGAGTACAGTAGAGCACAGTGAAGTTGTCGAGCTGACGTCGAGCAGGACGGGTTGTTGCGGTCGGCGGTTTCATCGACGTCCTGACGAGGAATCTCCGAGCAGCATCTGACCCCGCCTCTCCCCTCGTCGGAACGTTCGTTTTCGTCCTCTCCTGCGGTTGTTATGGCAACCGCAATCACAGAACCGACCTTGCTCCTGCGGCATGAGCAGCCGTGGCGTGCCCCGCGAACGGCTCGGCGTTCTGCTGCAGTGTCACCGCCGCTGTGTTTGGGTAAAGCACACGAACAGATCTGGGGCGATAACAATGTTTTTCATTCGAAAGAAGGGACGGACGTCGTATTCACAAGGAGACTGCGATTTTCTCTGAGCTTGTGCAATTAATCTGTCAGAAAAAGGGAAGATTATCTTAGCATCTCACTGCGCTCCAATGGGGGGAATGTTTGTGAGGAGTAAACATTATCACAAATTTAATTAGCAAATTCCACTCAAGCATTGATCCAGAGAAAATATCAATTGCGCTGGGTGTGTGTAATGAGTAGGCCTGTGTAACTTTGCCCTTTGTGTCGGAGGTCTGATAGACGTTGCAAATGAATCTTCATCAGCTAAAGGCTTCAAACATCAGGCTGATTTGAATATGGAAACAGCAGAATGTTGTGCCACTTCTTGTCATCTGATTTGTGACACTGTATTGTCATTCACTGATTACAAAGCATATCACTGTCATAGCCTTCCACCTGGTAAAAGCTGACCACCGAAACACTATTAGAACTACACACTTCTGATCCATGATCCTTCTGTTGTACTTTTTGTACATCGCTTTGGATAAACGCCTACATTAATGACACTTTTAAAATACAGGCTACAGAATCAACGGGTTGAGGGTATAAACGCTGGAAGGGGAAATTAACTCCTGAATATGAAATTCCCTTTTGAAGTAAAAACTCTGGACTGGAAGTGACCCTCCATGAACAATGTCTGTCAGAGAACAAGATGTCAGGCCTCATGAGCACCCTGTCTTCACTCGACGGCAGTGGGAAGAATGATGTTGAGTGTTACTGCCCATGATGTAGCAGCAGCCCCTGTCGTAATGAGCCTTCCGCACTGCCAAGGTTGGAGATGATTTAATACATTTTGAAAGTAGTACATCCATCTGAAACGTTTCTGTGTTTTGTGACATGGCGGACCGTGAGTTGAGCTAAGCTAATGGGTTTTTACCAAGGATTACTTGGCGCTGATCAACCTTCCAGTTAATGTCATTGTTCATATCCGAATGTAGTGTTTGTGAGAGCGAGAGAAAGGAAGGCAGAAGGGGAGTGTGTGACACAGACACAGAGAGAGTGATTGAAAGTGAGAGTGGGATGGAGGGAGCTCTTGGCTGTGAAACACTTGATAGCTTCCCTGTATGTGCAAGGGTGAGGGGTCTTATGCTAATGGCTGCATTAACTGTGCTTCATTAGTGACTTGGCCCAATTGCGTGTGTGTGTGTGGGTTTGTGTGCGCGCAGCGCGCGCGAAGTGCGAAGACGACGTTTATTAATTCATTTCATAATTCCAACATGAATGAAATCTCTGTGATCCTAGTATATGTATGTAATTGGTATATTAATGTATTTAAATATGTGTGTGTGTTTGCACATACGCACGCCGGGTGAGTGTTTGCAGGTGACTGGCCTGCCTGTTTCTCATTATTGTTCAAATTTGAGTTTTTTTCCCCTCTTGTTTGTGGGTCTGGAGAGCCCAATTATCCATCATGGTTAACACAGTGTTAGGGCTGAGGGTGAAGGCTACTGTGTTCTCTCAGACTAGCATTACACCACTCTCCTCCCTGATTACATATACCTCCTCCTCTTTCTCCTCCTCTTCATCATCGTATCTTATCGTCACTTGCTTGTCCTTCTTCATCCTCTCCCTCCCTTCCTTCTCTCCTCTCCTCTTTCCGTCCTCTATCCTCCCCCCTTCTCCTCCTCCACATCCTTGTTCTTTCCCCCCCCACCTCCTCCTCATGTTCTTCCGTCTCTCCCTTCTGGTCTTTTCCTTCTCATCCTCCTTCTCCCGTCCTCCCTCCCTCACCAGCCTCTTCTTCTCCTCTTGATTCTTCTTCCCTTCTCATCTTCCTCTTCCACCCACATATTCATTCCCCTTCGTCTTGGGTTCACTCAGGTTGAGGCTCGCTCAGGTATTAAATAACAACTCGCCCTGCCCACCTCCAGGCCTACTGCTTCTCTGACCCCACAATCACCAGAAAACCCAGTTGCTATCAATGCTAATTGAATAATTAGCCATAGAAAGACGCTGAGCGCTCAGGTGCATAGGAAAGCAGCGGACCCGATGACCCTGGTGGACCAGTTACTGGCAATCCGCCTCAATTACAGCTTTTTAATAAGTCTGTACGGGCCTCACAGGGCTGGCGCTGAGGCATTCAGCTCAAAGGCCAGCCCCAAAGATATATAATTGAGGATCCAGCTGCAGCTATGAAGACCCGTCTGCCTTCTGAGAGAACACAAGCGATGTCTCGGCCGTTAATGTTCCTCCTGACTCTGAGGAGGTTTGGGAGCCACACTGGGGGTACAGGGTCCGTCTCAGAGAACACTTTGGGAGCTCGAGTTCAGGATGTGTTTGTGTTTCTGATGCAAAACTAGCGGATAAGAAAGATGCATCTGCGTACTCCTACTCCTACCTTTGTCAGAGGGTGATGTGGTTTTTTCGGTACAAACGGCCTGACAGATCACATTACTCTCTTTTAATCCTGTTATGGTTTCTCGTTGGATACAAAGTTGTTGTTCTTTGTGGTTTTTGGATGGGATGATCAAGCACGTTCTACAACGTTCACAGCCAAACTGCTCGTTCACGGATGAGCTCGCTCGGAGGAATTGTTGGTTTAGAGACCACTATGTGCGTGTCTGGTAAACTTTGAATGTTTTGTATTCCTTATTTGAGTGGATTGTGGTCTTCGTCTGCCTTTGCACCCTTGTTCTCAGTTTACAGGGCAACTGACATTACTTTGAACAAAAACAACTTCTTTCTCCTGACAAATCTTTGACGTTAGAAAATATTTGCCTCTAGGCCTAATTCTCAATGTGCGTATCACAAAGACAGTCAAGGTTGACTTATACTTCTGTGAGTTTGCAGAACAAGACACAATGAAATACATTATTCTTAGATGTGCCAATTGAAATACTTGAGTTTGTCTTTGGGCTATTGTCAGTTTCTCCTTCTGACCTTGCATGTGTCAGTCTCATCTGTTCTGAACAGAAAGCATTTCTTCCAAAGAGCATCAATCTGAAGATAAGCACAATTAAATCGTGACTATAGCCGTTCTCCGGGAATGGCGTTGTGACTCACTAATGTGGTGGCAACGTTATTATTGGTTGTTGCCTCTCTGTGCAAATGCCATCATTACAGTTTATAACAGTCATGTTCAAACTTCTACATTTCTAACTATTGTTCCAGCATGGAAAGTTGGCCTTAACCATAGAACCTTTCGAGATTCCTCTTCCTGCAAATTGACTGTTGTATGTGTGTGTGAGCTGTACAAGTCTGGTTAAGTGACATCCAGCTCCAGCGTTATGTGTCGGTGAGACTAAACTCGGCTAATTGGCCCTTAAATCTCCCTTATACCTGCTCGGGAACACCGAAGAGACTCCACGAGAACTGGCCTTTCCTGTCTTTTTTTCAAACCAAACCCCCCCCCCTTTTTATTTTTTTAACTCACTGCAAGATTGGAAAATAGCTACTGATGTTTACTTCAGCACGTGGCTCACTGCGTTCTGATATATTCAGTCGACCCAGGGAGTAAATTAAGACAAGCTGTTTGATTGCATACACAGTTGCGTTTCAGTAAATCGCGATCGACAATTACAAAATTACTTAATGGAATGTTGGCAGATTGGCAGAGAGCGGAGCAAGCACACCTGTTGTAGTGCTAAGAGACGCGCACTCCGTGGGAGAGTGGCAGATGGATTCAGTCTTTTTTACCTTTATTAACTCAGATCCTGCGCTTTGCCTCGCTCACGCTGCGGCGGGCCCTGGCTGTTGTTCTGAATATATAGTGTCATTAGCGTCGCCTTAATCAGCACTGGGGGCTGGTGTCGGCCGAGTTGACTAACCTCTCCTCGAGCCGGCGACTTGGGGCTGATTACCGAGTCCCACAGCAAGGCTAATCTGCTATTCTTGCCTCACCTGCGAGGTGTAATGTCTGCGCTGGTTTGTTTGCGCTCTGTGCGGTCGGACATGATAATACACAAATTGGACAGAGAAAATATATTTTCCCTTGAATAGATTCAAATTCTTGTTCAGAGATAGGCATTTATATCTCTTGTTTTTTGTTGTCACAGTCGAGCAATTTCTGAACACAATCTAATTTCTGAGGACGCCAAGGGCGCAACTGTGACTGAAATGAGTTACATACACTACAGTACAGGCATGTACTCTATAACCTAAAACTGCAACCTCTTAATATAATCTCTCTCTCTCTCTCTCTCTCTCCTCTCCTCTCTCTCTCTCTCTCTCTCTCTCTCTCTACCACTCTCCTCCCTTTGTCATTCTCTCCTCTTCCATCTCCTGTCTTCTGTTGTAGGAGAAGAGAACTCACCAGGCTGGTTCTGTGCTGAAGATGTAGAGAAGACCGTGGATGCGTTCAGGTGCCCCCTGCTTGCCTGCCGCGTGCCTGTGTTTGCCACCAAAACTCCAGAAAGGAAGGTGAGATGCTCAGAGACTTCAGCAGTGGTTTATCACTACTCCATACATATGCTTGTATCGTCTCCAAAGGAATTTTATTCCTATTGTTTCCAATGCAACATGTGTGACCCTGTGTATTTTTTGCAGTCCAAATAGCTTGAGACCACTGCAAATTGAAACCAAACCAATCGTGGGTCAACTACTATCTGAGAATACTGCCAAGTTCTGCCGATAGTCCAGTGTCCTTGATTTGTCTAACCCAGAGCATTAACAACCAATGGATGAGGCACTGGAGAGACAATTGTGGGGCCAGTTTGAACTCGCCTCCATTTTGTTCAGATACGGTCAAGTTATTGATCTGGGTAATTGACCAAGGACTACATCAGATCCCAGTAGACACTTAACTGATAATGGCTGTGACACAAACGTTTTTAGTTTTTTAATGAAGATAAATAATCTTTATAATCTTAAGTGTTGACTGGTGTGTGTCCAAAAGGCATTTTCTGAGAGGTAGCGTGTCTCTAGAGGAGAGCAAACGGGTCTGATTCCCTAAAGCTCAGCCAAAATACTTTTTGTACTCACAGTACATCCCTCATACTGTCATTTTTCCCATTCCCATAAATTCTCATATATTCAATCTCTTAATGAGTATTTAGACAGAAAAGGTACAAGAAAGATGACACGCTTTATAACCAGCGAGCACGATTAAATTGTAATTAAACACAGTCATCTTCCATCGAGGTAGTTCAGAGTGCAGCAGCAGTGACCTCAGCAGCTCAGAAATACTGGGGTCCGAGATATGATCTCACTCAAACAATGCTGGGCTGTAGGAGCTTACAAGGTGACACTAGCCCCTCCCCCCCCATCCCAGCCCATACCTTTCCCGCACCTGGGCTAAAGCTGGCTGGAGAATGGCGATCGATAAAGCCTGTTAAGACTTTAGGAGCCTCTCATGGATCAAATGGCAAACTCAGGTGAGAGACAGACTAAAAGGTTTTTCAGGAGTCAGTCAAAAAGGTATCAAATCAATTTTGCCAGACTGGGAAGATGATATTTCCGACTACTTTCCCAGCGATAATGCGGTTAGGGGGGCCTGGCTATGGAAGTCCGATAGATGGAAGCCAAATTACCAAGGCGACAAGGGGAGGATGTTATGAAGTGATCATGCAATTACCTTAATGGCCGTGCTACACCCAAGCATAAATCAATGCTGCCGTCATTAGATAAAGATCCCACACACAAACTGATAGTCTGGATGCCATGTGGTCTTGGGGAGAGGAGGAGAGAGAGAGAGAGGGAGAGGTGAGGAGGGAGATGGAAGGAGAAAGATGTGCAAATGGAGGGCAGGGGAAAGAGATGTCGGGGGGGGGATGAAGTTCATAACTGCAGAGGAGAGCACGAGAGAGGGAAAGAGAGAGAGAGAGAGAGAGAGAGAGAGAGAGAAAGAAGAGAAAGAGAAAGAAGAGAGAAGAGAGAGATAGAGAGAGAGAGAGAGAGAGCAGTCAGGGAGAAAGAGTGAGAAAGACGGGGAGGAAAAGAGAGATGCATAACCAAAATATTACCTCACGTTTTCGAGCGGGCGGAGATCTCTCCGAGGACATCGTCGTTCCTCCTGCCGAAATGTGCTCCACCTGCTGTAAGGGCCGGCCAAGGCAATTAATGGATTTGGAGCGGGCAGGAGCACGGGGGAACCCTCCGAGGGGCTCGCTCGTATCCGCGCTTTTCCAACACAAACAAATGAGACACCTGAGTATACCGGGGAAGGGCTCGGCGGCCGGCGCCGTCCTGAGCACGGCTAACCGTGAAATTGGCCTTCAGACCCCAGCTCCTCGCCGCTGCACAGACATTTGGAGCCTGTTACCACGGAGACTACATTTTAACTTTCTGATAAATGCGCGCGTGTGTGTGTGTGTGTCTCGTGATGCTCCCGGGGTGGGGATAGCTCGGTGGTTATGGCTTTTGCCTGCAGATCGCAAGGTTGCAGGTTCAAATTTTCCCCACTGAACTGTACATAGGTTTGGATAATAGCATCTGTTAACAAAAAACGGTATTATTACTATTATTATGGTCTGTGTACACATGCAATATTCATGTTTGTGTGCTATAGGATAAGGAGACAGAGGCCTGGGTTAAAGGGAGTTGAGCTGAATGCATTTCTTTCTTTGCCTAAAGAGTAGGCAGCCTTAGAGGGAGAGACTCTAAGTCGTTCATGCAGTGCTGTCTGTGATTAGAAGCTTAATCCCTGCAGCAGCCACTCTCTCCTCCTTTCCTCCTTCGTTCCTTCTGTCTCTCATCTCTCTCTCTCTCTCTCTCTCATCTCTCTCTCTCTCTTTCTCTCTCTTTTTCCTTCTCTCCAGCAGTGCCTCAGCCACTGTCACTGAGCTTCTCTCTCTCTCTCTCTCTCTCTCTCTCTCTCTCTCTCTCTCTCTGTCACTGAGCTGCACAGGCCTCAGCGTGCCAAGCTCCCCA
Source organism: Mallotus villosus (assembly GCA_903064625.1). Lineage (NCBI taxonomy): Eukaryota > Metazoa > Chordata > Actinopteri > Osmeriformes > Salangidae > Mallotus > Mallotus villosus. The sequence goes on from CAEFZP010001780.1 coordinate 146,219, forward strand.
ACATCTCTCTCCTCCGTTTTGGCGGTCTTGTTTGGCAGTCTGAGTTACAGTGAGGAGATGGGGGAGCAGAGAGAAAAAGAGAGAGTGAAAGAGACCGAAAGAGATACAGGGAGGGAGAAAGAGAGGGAAGGAGGGAGAGAGAGAGAGAGAGAGATAGAGAGAGAGAGAGTCCAGATTAAAAGCGATGTGGCTGGCCGAGGGGGCTGGAGCAGAGACGTTTCCAACTGAAAATACATCTTGGAACGCAGTGTAGCATGAGCCCCATGCACGGGTCACCTGAGGGAGTGGAACCAGATCCTGTGCGCTCGCCTACTCCTGCACGGCACTCTGGGAGATGAAGAGGGCTTCTGGGCAAACTCATTAGACTCCAGAGATAACCCTTATCACAAAACTGTGTTGAAAGAGATCAGGATGGGTTAACCGACATACAGAAATGCACACACACACACACAAACACACATGCACACACACAGACCTGCATACAGTACAAACACAAACCCCCCCCCCACACACACACACACACACACACTTCACCATTATTCCCCTCACGGACACGGCTTCTAAGCAGCAGCTGTCTTCATTAATACTCCACAACTCAGAGACCCCACAATGTTCAGGGACATCGAAACCTGTCAACTGCTGTGAGCCTCCAGCCTTAATAAGCTGTATGTTCAGCTGGGCTTACTATCAATGTAGAATAAGCTGCATAGCATCTGAAATCAACTATGCTACAGGCCCACGGTAATGGCAATAGGAAATCAGGTCACACCTGAGCTCTGTGTTGTGCTCCAAACTCCTTCCTCCCTCTCCTCGGCCTCTCCCTCTGTGGTTCCCCTTCACTCGGTCCGACCAGCTCTCTCCCTCGGTCCCACTCTCCTCTCCCGTGTAGATCTGAACATCCTAGTTCCCTCTCATTTACTTCTTCTGCTACGCACCCTCCCCCCCTACATCTCCCCTCCTCATCCTCCCCTCTCCCCTCCCCCTAAACCTCCCTCTCCCCTCCTCCCACTCCTCCCCTCCTCCCCTCCTCCCCTGTCACATTACACCGGACCGACGCAGGCCTAGTAACGCGCAGGGCGTTCGGGCGACGACGTCTCGCGACCTGCAGAGCGGCGTACGTGCCGTAGCGCAGCGTGCTCGTCTCTCCGTGTGTTCTCCTCCTCTGCGAGGCGTTCTCAGCCCGGGTCCTGCCTCCGTCTCTCTGACCTTCCTCGGAGCCTCCTCGGCGGCGGAGGCCCGTCTGGTTTTCTGACGCCCGACCGCGGTGGGAAGGGAGGAGCTGTCGCGTCTTTCCCTCACAGACTCGCCGAATCACAAACACTCGACGTGTCTCTTCTCCTCTGCGACACATTTTCAGTTTCCCTCTTTTCCTTTGGTGTTGAACGCCTCCTCCTCCTCTTCCTCCTCCTCAATCCTCTGCACCTCACCAGAGCTTTCCCGACAGCAGAGCTACAAAGAGGGAGGAAAACCAGAGGAGATGTTTCCAGTCCGCGTTTATGTAGCATTAGGCGAGGAGGGAGATGGTAAGGGCTGCGAGGAAAGGGCCCTTATAACACCTTCAGGGATTTCATCATGTATGCTTTGAAGTGAAGAATGACAAGCTGGAGAAAAAAGCGGTTTGGGCTGCATCAGGGGTTAGACTCTTCTCTTTTTTCCCTTTCTCTCTCTTTCTCTCTTTTTTCTCTCCTGTCTTCTCTCTTTCGTTCTCTCTCTTTCTCTCTCTCTTTCTTTCTCTCCTGTCTTCTCTCTCTTTAGTTCTCTCTCTCTCTCTTCTCTCTCCTCTTTTTCCTCGTCCCTGTTGAGCGGATTATCTCCTGTGCTCAGAGAGGAGAGAGGCTGCTCGCATCCATCCGTGCTCAACGCCTTTGTTTAGTTCACACAGATCACTGTTCCTGGTTCAGGTTGCTTCAGCCCATTAGGGAGACATTTCATACAGGCAGGTCGTTCTCATGTGGGGCTGTATTAGACCTGATCACTGAGGTTGTGGACATCATAGTGTAAGTATATGTGTGTGTGTGTTGTGGGTTTGAATGTATGTGCCGGTTTGCGCACGTGTGTGTGTGTGTGTGTTGTTGCTTGGCATGTGTGTGTGTGTGTGTTATTGATTTATGTAGGGCATGTTGAGTGTGTTCCTCTAATCTCATCTCTGTCTCTCGATGACTGGATGCGGGAGAGAGAGAGAGAGAAGAGAGTGTTGGGCTGGCCCTGGAGGAGTGACTGGGCGAGCAGGAAATGAGCTGTTTGAGTGGCATCTCAGGCACCCAGAGAACGTGTTGACAGGTCTATTTATAGACAGGGGCTTTTTTTCGGGTGGGCTTCAGATTTGCAAGAATACTGCTGCAAAGTTGTCACAGCCCACAGCGAGGGAGGATGCGTGGACGCGTGTTTGAGCATGAGGTCGTATGCACACGTGTGTTTTGTGGACACGTGTGTGCGTGGGTGTGTGTGATGTGATGTTGCGCATCCCAGCTCAGATGATGGTCCATGAAATATGGATCAAAAAAAGAGATGAATAAAGGGAAAGAAAGGTGCTCTCTCTCTCTCTCTCTCTCTCTCTCTCTCTCTCTCTCCCTTCAGACTGATTGGTCTTTTTTTGACCTCCGTCCTGGTTTTTTGGGAGGAGGGAGGAGGTAAGGTCGTCTCTCTTTCTCTCTCTGTGTGTGTCTTTGTTCTCACGAAGGTCGTTGTATTCCTCTTCTACCTGAACCCTCTGTGACATAGCTTGTAAAAAGGGCCATACAAATACATTTTGATTTGATTTGATAGCGAGCAGCTGATCTCCAACTCCTTCTCTCTGATTTGTGGATAACAGATGCCACGGGGTGGATTTCAAAAGCTCTCCCCTCCTCTCAGTGTCAGCAGGTTGTACAAGCTCCGCCACCCCCCCACCCCCTCTCCACAGCCATACCCCCTGGCAAACACAAACACGCAAACAGCAGGCTACCCAAGTGCCCACACGCCTGTTAGAAAAGTGCCACGTTCCGGCGGCCATGTTTCCCAGCCCTCGTCAAAGGCTTTGCCTTTTATTAATTGTTTGAGCCGTACTCTCCTAAGCACCGGTGTCTCCCAGGGCCTAACAAATTAATTAAGGAAGCACTATAGATTGAGTGTGTGGGTGTGTAGGAGGGAGGGTTCATTTCAAGTTGCCCTAATCCGTATCTGGTTTATCCAGTTTGTTTGGGTCGCTCTGAGCTTGACTCCCAGCCTTGGAGCAGGACAGATCTCTCCTCACACACAGCCTCTTGGAGCAGGACAGATCTCTCCTCACACACAGCCCTCTTGGAGCAGGACAGATCTCTCCTCACACACAGCCTCTTGGAGCAGGACAGATCTCCCCTCACACACAGCCCCTTGGAGCAGGACAGATCTCCCCTCACACACAGCCTCTTGGAGCAGGACAGATTTCCCCTCACACACAGCCTCTTGGAGCAGGACAGATCTCCCCTCACACACAGCCTCTTGGAGCAAGACAGATCTCTCCTCACACACAGCCTCTTGGAGCTGGACAGATCTCTCCTCACACACAGCCTCTTGGAGCAGGACAGATCTCTCCTCACACACAGCCTCTTGGAGCAGGACAGATCTCCCCTCACACACAGCCTCTTGGAGCAGGACAGATCTCCCCTCACACACAGCCTCTTGGAGCAGGACAGATCTCCCCTCACACACAGCCTCCTAGAGCAGGACAGATCTCCCCTCACAGACAGCCTCTGCTCATCCCTCCTCTGGTTCAAGCAGGGGGGAGAGGCAGGGCCGGGTGTCTTCAGCTTAAGGCCATGCAGCAGGAAGTGTCAATCTGATTACTCGGCGTGTGTGTGTGTAGCCGGATCACGGATGACCTGTCGCCGGGCAGGATACGGCTCGGCTCAGCCTCTCGCAGTCGACGTGGAATTGGCCGGAAAAAAAGAGAGAGGAGCCCAGCCGGTCCAAGCTGCGGCCTTCTCGTCAGAGACTCGGACGCACGGCCGCAGTGACAGGCTCGCTAGCTCCGACTGCTTAACACTTCACATCAAAGCGGGACTCACAACAGGGTCAGATCCCAAGCCAAATGTCTGCGGGTTGAGGGAATGCGACTGTGTGAGTTGTGACAGTCCCAACAACTTGGCTGAGGTACGGGGGAGGGAGGGAGTCAGGGAGGGAGAGAGGGAGAGAGGGAGAGAGGGAGAGGGAAGAGGGAGAGAGGGAGAGAGAGGAGAGGCAGAGAGGGAGAGGGAGTCAGGGAAGTCAGGAGTAGGAGGAGAGAGTGAGAGGAGGGAGGGAGTCAGGGAGGGAGAGAGGGCAGAGAGGGAGGGAAGGAGGAGAGAGGGAGAGGGAGAGGGAGAGAGGGCGATGGAGGGAGTCAGGGACGGAGAGAGGGAGGGGGAGTCAGGGAGGGAGAGAGGGAGGCAGGGAGGGCTATGCAAGAGAGTATGAGAGTAGAAAAATACCAAGAGAAGGAGAGAAGAGAGAGAGAGTGACAGAGAGACAAGGAGCGAGATGGAGACTGAGAGAGAGAGAGCGAGAGAGAGTAGAGAGAGAGAGAGAGAGAGAGAGAGACGAGAGGAGAGAGAGAGAGAGAGAGAGGGGCTAACAAGATGGACAGATTCTGACACCGGTGGATCGACGTGTCTTTTTGTCAGCAGTTCTTCAGAGTTTTGCTGTAGAGGACAGAGGTTGAGGGGTACAGTACGTTGGCGCACTGCTTATATATCTTTTCTTATTAACATTCACCCTGACCCCCCCTACCTCCTTAATGTCCTCCTAAAACTGAACTACCTGTCTCTCCACAGACCTCAGGGGAGGCAGGTACCAGTAACTCTTGAATAAATCGTCTACAGCAGATTCACTTAAGACCAGGGAGGAGAAAATGTAATGCAGACAGGGTGATCATATAGCACCTGGAACACTGTACTGTTCATTATAAGAAAGAGAGTCTGTCATGTTTAAGGTGTGCAGCTTCAAAACGGTGACACTTTCACGCATTGAAAATCGTATGCGTTATTGTTGACTTGAATGGTTCTCATGACAACCCTGTTATTGCACATGGTTATCAAAGTCTTGTGTGCCTTGTGTGAATGCCTTGCTCAGACTGACGTCTGTACAGGAGAAGCGGACATGCCATGACTGTCCTCGCCAACAGAGGGCAGTGTGGGACCTGTGTAAGGGAGGTAGGGGCGTACATGGTATAGCTCTGCCTGGCGGAGGTCATCTGAAGAGGGGCTGATCTGTGCTGTGACAGTTAACATACTAATTACTGTGAGTCGCTGAGCTTGGCTTTGGAGTGGAGCGGGCTGTGACTCGCCCGCTCCTCTCCCCTCTCTCTCCCATCTCTCTCCTGATTTCCGTTCCTCTCCTGTCCGTCTCTCCCCTCTCTCCCATCTGTTCCTCTACCATCTATCTCATCCTCGCACGTTTCCTCTACCATCTCACCCTACTCCCCTCTCTTCTCCCATCTCATCTCTCTCTCTCTATCTCTCTCTCTCTCTCTCTCTCTCTACTCTCTCTCTCTCTCCTATTCCTCTCCCCTCTCTCTTCTCTTGTCTCTCTCCACTCTCTGTTTTCTCTCTCTCCTGTCTCTACCCCTCTCTCTCCTCCTCATCCGTCCATGGCCTGTCCTTCATCTGAGCCTCAACCCTGGCCTGGGGTTTAGAGTTCCCTCCACACTTGTCATGATACTGTGCAGACAGACAGATAGGAGTGCAGAATGATACTGTGCAGACAGACAGATAGGAGTGCAGACAGACAGATAGGACTGCAGAATGATACTGTGCAGACAGACAGATAGGACTGCAGAATGATACTGTGCAGACAGACAGATAGGAGTGCAGAATGATACTGTGCAGACAGACAGATAGGAGTGCAGACAGACAGATAGGACTGCAGAATGATACTGTGCAGACAGACAGATAGGAGTGCAGAATGAACTTCAGAACTTCTTAGTTCAGAGAGAGACAGAGAGACAGAGAGACAGAGAGACAGAGAGACAGAGAGACAGAGAGACAGAGAGACAGAGAGACAGACGAGACAGAGAGACAGAGAGACAAAGAGACAAAGAGACAGAGAGACGAGAGACAGAGAGACAGAGAGACAGAGAGACAGAGAGACAAGAGACAGAGAGACAGAGAGACAGAGAGACAGAGAGACAGAGAGACAGAGAGACAAAGAGACAGAGAGACAGAGAGAGAGCAGCCTCTCCGGTCTTGCCTGGATGTTCTGCCTCTTCGCTGTTGTTGTCACACTTGTTTTTCTCCACCATTTCCCTGTCTCTCTCTCTCTCGTTCTGTCTTTATTCCTCCCTCTGTCTCTTCAGACCTTCCCCTTTTCTTTGTCTCTTTCGCTCTCCCCTCTCCCCTCTCCTCCCTCTCTCTCTCTCTCTCTCTCTCTCTCTCTCTCTCTCTCTCTCTCTCTCTCTCTCTCTCTCTCTTCTCTTTGCTGTGAGCGTTCGTCCTCTCCGTGTGTTTCTCTTCGCTAATGATCCTGTCAGTCTCGGGTCTACCTGATTCTAGGCTGGTAAACGCTGCCAGTGTTTGGTTAAGTGGCACAGTACCTCAAGTACCGGAGGAAAACGGCAGGCCACAGCTAGAGAAGCCTTGCACTGCACCCACTGTGCTATTCAACCACCAATACACTCAATCTTTTTTCAGGTTTGAATCGTTCTAGGGGAAGTGGTCTTGTTGTCTGCCATTGTTCAACTTACAATAGTACCTCAAACATGTCAAGTCGACATGGAAATATCACAATGAACTGTAGGACACAGGACATAACAGGATGGGAGCTGCTTTAAAGACACGTAATGACATCGGAGTGGTAATCTTCCCGTGTTCTGACATTCTGAATCTCCTCAGAGCACGTGCGCCTGTATAAATAACCTCCGCACGCTCCAACGTGTTGTGCGAGTCAGTCAGGATCCAGGGATCCACTGGGACCTGCTCCAGGGGTGCGGGGGGCAGATCCAAGGCCAGGACGGGGCTCCTCCTGGATCTCGGGGCACAGCTCCTTCCTGCCAACTGTGTGCCCCCAACAGCCACCTGGTGCTCACTCTGCGGGGGCGTCGGGCAGGGAGCAGCTTCGGTGCTCAGTTCTGATGCCATCTGAAGGTGGGGAGAGGGGAGCAAAGGCAGCTTGTACCCCACACTGGGCTGTCGACATGGGCTCCCACCCCCGTGCACGCCCATCACGGTGCACTTTGCGTAGCAGAGGTGGTTCGTGAAGGGATGAGTGGATTCGCCAGGTTAGGGGAAAGGGGTTAGGGAGTAAGAGTTTGTGTAAAGGAACTAGGGGTTTACGGGTTAGAAGTTGAGGTTCATGGGAATGTGTTAGGAGTTGGAGATTAGGATTTAGTGGTGAAGAATTAGGGTTGGGAGTTAGGGGTTAGGGGTTAGGGTTGGATGTTAGTAGTTAAGGTGTAGTAGTTTGAAGTTAGGGGTTAGGTGTTAAAAGTGAAAGGTTACAGTAGGAGTTTGGGAGTTTGAGGAGTTATATATTAGGGGTGGTTGTTCGAAGTTATGGGTAAGGTGTTAGTGCTAAATTGAGAGATTTTAGGTCAAGAGTTTCAGTAATGAGCTACAGTATTGGCCCATGAAGAGACTCAGAGAGGGAGACACAATCCCGGGCCTGTGGTTCTCTATTCAACCCCATTCAGAGGGGGACGGGGGACTCTGTCCATCACTTCCATCCCACTGAGCTGCAGCCAGAATGGGCATGGCGTGACCGTTGCCCCCCGGGGATGGCTGGAGCTAGCGACAACACGCAAAATGAACTTGAGATTAGCTGGACGCAGCGCGGAGGCGGGGGACACTGGAGGAGAGGACGGGGAGATGATGAGTCACGAATGGGAGTTGGTGTGATGTCCTGGCAATGTCAGGCTGGGCTCCAGGCTGCTATGCAAACGCAGCGCCGTCTCCTCATTCCTCCTGAGGGATGATAGGATCTGAGGAGGAGCCGGGAGACAGAGGATCGTTACTGTACAGACACACGCTTATTCAATTGAAGGAGACTTTTGGCTCTGGGGTTTAATGAAAAAAAAAGGACTAGACCAGCCGTGTGTCTGGTCTGGGCCTCAACCCTGACCACACCCTGGAGCGCTCCTACCTCGGCTAGGGAGGGGTTAACACGCAGGCAGCCTGGTTTCCAAATCCTCTCTCTCTTCTCTCTCTCTCTCTATGTCTTACTCTCACGTGTCTCCTCTCTCTAGCTCTCTGCTCACCCCGTCCTCTGTCTCTTCTCTCTCTCTCTCTCGCTCTCTCTCTCTCTCTCTCTCTCTCTCTCTCTCTCTCTCGTCTCTTCTCTCTCTCTCTCTCTCTTCTCTCTCTCCTCTCTCCCTCCTCCTGCTGATGATTTAATCTCATTGTCTTCGAATGACTTTGAATATTATGAGCGTAATGCCGGGCTGCCAGCACAGCAGGTGGTTGGCACTTTGATCTGTGGCCTCCCGACGCCTGTCGAATTTTGATTCACTGGGCGACGTCCAGCTCATGAAATGGGAAGATGAGCCAGCGCGTCTCAACTTTGATCCTGCCTTCCCTCTGTGTTCCAGGCACGCTGGGATATTGGACAACAAATAACACGCTGACACACTAGGCCCGGATCTCCCTTGAGACCGAGCCATGAGGGGTTCGCACACGCACACACACATTATGTGTTTGAGAGGAGAGTAGGTTCCACTTACTTGCTCTGTCTAAGGAACAATATCTCAGCTTCTCAACAGCTTCCTCTCTCTCTCTCTCTCTCTCTCTCTCTCTCTCGCTTTCTCTTTCTCTGTCTCTCTCGCACCGTCTCCCTGTATACATATTGATTTAATTCCCATGCGCTAACCACCGTAGCATGATCTTCTGCTGAATACAAATGAATCAATATGTGATGCGTATACCACAGGATTTTCACAGGCATGCATCCTGGTCATTGTGAAGAAGAAACCTTTTACTTTATGGGTGGTGTTGAAGGATCATCACACCTGACCTTGGGCAGTGTTCTCAGTGAACCCTCCGGTCCTCTTCACCCAGGCCCCTGTGCTGTAATGTGGGCCTGGGTGAACCCTCCCCTCCGGCCCTCTGCACCCAGGCCCCTGTGCTGTAATGTGGGCCTGGGTGAACCCTCCCCTCCGGCCCTCTGCACCCAGGCCCCTGTGCTGTAATGTGGGCCTGGGTGAACCCTCCCCTCCGGCCCTCTTCACCCAGGCCCCTGTGCTGTAATGTGGGCCTGGGTGAACCCTCCCCTCCGGCCCTCTTCACCCAGGCCCCTGTGCTGTAATGTGGGCCTGGGTGAACCCTCCCCTCCGGTCCTCTTCACCCAGGCCCCTGTGCTGTAATGTGGGCCTGGATGAACCCTCCCCTCCGGCCCTCTTCACCCAGGCCCCTGTGCTGTAATGTGGGCCTGGATGAACCCTCCCCTCCGGCCCTCTTCACCCAGGCCCCTGTGCTGTAATGTGGGCCTGGGTGAACACTCCCGCCCTCTTCACCCAGGCCACTGTGCTGTAATGTGGGCCTGGGTGAACACTCCCGCCCTCTTCACCCAGGCCCCCGTGCTGTAATGTGGGCCTGGATGATGTGTTTTTCCTCCTGCAGCCAGCCTTCAGCAGCTCCTGGTTTCGGTGTGTGTGGATATTCCTCCACGTCCCAGCCCCAGGGCTGTCAGAAAGAGAGAGGGAAGAGAGAGAAGGGGCGAATGGTAGTTATTATCAGTTAATAAACAGAGGCAGTTTTCTATTAGTGCCTGTTAGTGCGTGAGGAAGGATGTTGGAATGTGCAATTGCTGTGACAAAGGACACGGGGAACCGAGAGAGTTGGGGTGGGGGGGTGAGGGGACGGACGGGGGGCGACGGACGGGGAGACTTAGCCTTGGGTGTTTTTATTTTTTACCCTAGCCTTCACTTCCTGTTCACTTCCTGTCCCTAAGGAAGCCCTTGCTATTAGGCGGCTTTCATCAATCAATGACTCAGCACTGCACACAGGACTTTCACGCCGTCTGCAGAAAGGGCTCGCTCTGCCCACTGTGCTGTGCTGTACGCTGGGGCCACAGGAAGTTCCCTCTCCATCCCCAATCCCACAAGCGATGATGGAGCACACTTTGTCATAAAGATAATCCATTATTGAGGCGTGCGAGGGGCGGGGGGGGGGAGTCCGTCAGACAATCCTACGACAAGTGCGAGCCGGAGTGTTATTGTGTCGTCTCGTCTCAGATAACACCTCGCCGGCCCCCGGTGTATTCCATACACGGTTCCGGAATGTTCCGTGCCAGAGCATAGCGTAAGGGCGGCCCGCCGCCGCCATCGGAGGCGTGATGACAAACTGTGTTTTCTCGGTGGTTGTGGTCGCTGCAAGAATAAGTAGCACACCGGTTTCTCCCTCAGGAGACAAAGGCCATTAATTGGTTATGAATACTTCGTCCTCCCAGTGGGCCCCGGGACCAGCCACAGTCAGTGGATCCACTACACGTTTACAACATGAATAATTAAACACATGGAAATGATGTGTGCGCTGTTCACAATGGCTGGAACATTCAATCTGGGGATGGTTTACAGAGGGCAAGGGGGGCCTGTGTCTTCCATTCATCCTGGGAGGGGAACCATGACGAGCACTCAGACAGGAGGCAGACAGTCAGGCTGAGAGTCATACAGGCAGACAGACAGACAGACAGACAGACAGACAGGCAGACAGTCAGGCTGACAGACAGACAGACAGACAGGCAGTCAGGCTGAGAGTCAGACAGACCGACTGGTTTTGCACCATTGGCTGGTGTGCTGCAGTGCGGACAAGGCCCAGCTCATAACCGTGCGGACCACCTGGTGACAGCATATGGGCTTGTGCCCCCTAGGGGTGGTGGGTGGGACTTACTGTGTGCGGGGCTTTAGGTCATTGGGAACCAACAGCTGGGAGACCGCCCTCACAGCGCATCAACAAATCTCCCTTTAATTAGCTCACCTGCACATCCCCTCCTCCCCATCTCCAATCTCTCTAAAGTCCTTCATCACATCACCCTCCCTGATCGTCCGCTCTCGCCTCGTCTCTCTCTCTCTCTCTCTCTCTCTCTCTCTCTCTCTCTCTTTCTCTCCATCCTCCCTTTCTCCTCATTCTGTCTGTTCCATCTCTCCTTTCTCTTTGCACCTTCCCTCTTCTGAGTGACCCCATCCTTCCACTCACCACTCTCATTCTCTCTCCCTCTCCCTCTCCACCCCTCCCTCTCCAACTGGGATCTACTCCTTCCTCTCTTCATGACACATACGTACATTAGTTCTGGGAGGCTGAGAGGCTGGGAGGCTGGGAAGGAGAGTGGTAGGCTGGGAAGGAGAGTGGGAGGCCGGGAGGCTGGGAAGGAGAGTGGGTGGGAGGCTGACTGACAGTTGACTTAGCTGAACCTTGTACCACATTGATTTTTAAATGGTTTCCCTACTGATGGCTTATTAGCATGGTAGCATCACCTTAGACAGGCGGTGCTTGGGCCCTCATGTATCCTTTGTGCCTGTTGATGTGTGGGCTTGGTTTATACAGCAAAACTATTGTATCATTCTTCTTGGAGATGAATCAACGCCTGGAATTCCTTCAAGCGCTTCGATCCAGAAGTCTTGCAATTGATTATTCCTACTAGCCATTTACCTCTACAGCCATCTAGACTTCATTGGAGGGCATTCTGCTAAGTCTATTCCACACCATTGACTCCATAAGGCTTTTCAATCACGCCAATACACAGCAGCTGTTTATGTGAACCATCCCACTGCACTTTGATATCTATATAGATGCGTAGAAGAGGCCCAGGGCTGAAAAAATACAGATCCATTCAGTGTTACCAGAGTCACTCCAGAGAGTGCTAACAGACAAAGCAATCACGGCCTGTGAAGATTGGCTGTGTCGTGCGGAGGTCTCTGGCGACTGATAACCTCCACCCCCCCTCCACACACACACACACACACACACACAACACACAAACACACACCTTCAACAGTCTGCCACCCAGTCGGCGGCAGTTGCATCCGCCAGTCCAGCCCTAGACACCCCAACCCCTCCCCCCGCCCCCCTACACCGCCCCAAGACCTCTGCACGTCCCCCCACCACCACACCGTCACCGCCGCCGCCCAGCGCTTCACAGTTCCCCTGGGCCCGTAGCCAGCAGCAGGCCTGGCAGCCCATCCAGCCCTCCAGACCCCAGGCCTCCATATGGGCCTCTCTTATGACCACCACTTAATTACCTATCAAATACACAGCCCAACGCTCCTGAGAGACGGGCTGCTGAGGGGTGGGGGGGTGGGGGAGTGAGGAGGGGGAATGAGAGATTGACGGTGAGAGACAGAGAGAGGCGGGGTGTAGAGAGGGAAAGAGGGGAAGTGGAAGGAGGATGGGATACGGAGAGAGGGAGAGAGGGAGAGAGGGAGAGAGGGAGAGAGGGAGAGAGGGAGAGAGGGAGAGAGGGGAGAGAGGGAGGGGAAGTGGAGTGACAGTGCATGTGTGTGATGAATGTGAACAGATAGATGCAGCCAGAGGGTGAGTGGGAGGAGGGCTCCTGCTGGACAGATGGGCAGGGGCAGTCATCTGGCCCCAAATTATTTCGGGGCGTTTCATGTTTACAAACCCCCCCTGTCTGAGGGAGTGGAGGGAGGGGGTGGGGCGGGCGGACGAGGCTTGGCCAGCGCCATGTTATAAATGACCCGTGATTGATGCGTCTTGCGTCAGGGACAACCACCTTGTTCGACCCAAAGTCCTAGCTACGCAGGTCTTCCCTGAGAGAGGCAAGCAACTACCCAAGCCTGAGCCAGTGATGGACCTCAATTTGGCAGCAGTGAAAATAGACCAGCTTTCATTATCGGAGTTAGGGCTGAGTGTTTGATCTAGAGTGCCGGATGTTATCAGGTACTGTGGGTTCCAGAGTACCAGGAAGTTAGCTGTTGACTTGACGCCTGGATGCCACCATTAAACAGCTGCCATGGTGTTAAAGTATTTCGCTTTCTTTTTTGTCGTAACCTTTCCACCACCTTCCGATTCTTGTTTGGGGTCTTTGTGCATGTGGCGCACTGTGTCCCATGATGACATTTGATCTGCAGTGAATGACGTGCTGTAGAAGGGGTGTCGCAAATGACGTGCGTGTGAATAAAAAGCTGTTTTAATATGGATCCATGCTGACGGCAGATTAGCGTTAGGCGCTGGGATCAAATGTGTCTCTGAGTGTTGGACTTGAGAATGAGGGACTTCATCTGATGAGCTCAAGCAATAGAGCACAATCCAAGATAAATCCAATGAAATCAGTACCCATCTCTTGGGACGCCCGCAGCGGCCGCGTCCCGGCACCGCGCGCGCCAGCCCAGCGCGCCGCAGACCGGCACCGCGCGCGCGCCAGCCAGCGCGCCGAGCCCCGGCACCGCGCGCGCGACAGCCAGCAGCCGCGGACCCGAACAGCGAGGGCGCGACAGCCAGCGCGCCGCAGCCAGGCAAACGCGGGCGAGCAAGCCAGCGCGACGCGGCCACGGCACGCGCGGAGAGCAGCAGCGAGCAGAAGCACCGGCACGCGGCGCGCGCAGCCAGAGCGACGCAGCACGGCAAACGAGCGCGCGCAGCAGAGGACGAGACCCGAACAGCGGGCGCGCACAGCAAAGGCCGCGGACCAGCAACGCGAGCGCGCCAGCAAGCAGCGAGCAGCACAGAAAGAGGAGCGAAGAAAGAGCGAAGCATCACCGCAAGCAGCTCTCCATCATACGCAGCCCCTCACACGCTTCAGCATCATCTCGCCTCGTCCCACCACTCTCTCTGTCCATCCATCCTCATCCCCTTACCTCTCTCTATCCATCCATCTCCTATCCCCTTCAACCCTTTCTCTCCATCCATCTCTCCTCGTCCCCTTCACCTCTCTCTCCATCCATCTCTCCTCATCCCCTTCACCTCTCTCTCTCCTCATCTCTCCTCGTCCCCTTCACCTCTCTCTCTCCATCCATCAGTTTCCCCAACCTCACCTACTAGAGTATAAATCCGGTGGCTGGGATCCATCTTGTGTCTATAAGCGCAGTGTTGCTTTAGAATCCTTACCAGGTACTCTTGTTCGAATGGGTGAATGGTCTGGCTCGATTGATCGAGGTTCAATCCCCACTGGTTTCATTAGAACTTGAGCTGATCAACATGGATAATGATGAACATTTGACCTTTGTGCCTGCGTGATTCACACCAGGCTAAAGCAGTGTTTAACCAGCAGAGTGGTTTGTGTTTCTCTCCCCAGCTTGAAGCTGCTATCCACAACCCTGTTCAATGTGCAATGCTGGGCTTTTCAGCAGCGAGCACATCCCTACCTCAAGGCTACCTCTGGGTGAGTAACCTATACATGCACCTCCTGCAGGCACACACAAACACCACACACACACACTCACACACACACAAACACACACAAACGCTCACACACGTGGGCACACACACGCTCACACAACTATACAGTAAGTGCCAATGTAGACACACATACTGCACATACTGTACATTCATGCAATGAGCCGCTTTTTAAAAGAATGCCTTTGGATATTGAATATTGAATATTTTCATGCTTATTTATATGCTCATTCTTCGGCCAAAACATTGCTTTATTTTCCTGTACAGTATAGGCCTACAGAGGGGTTAGTAAATAATCCCTGGAATATTAATGTTTGCCTGGATGTTCTAGGGCAGAACATATATCTTGGTGTGGATCATCTTTTCTGATAGATGACGTTGGCTAAACCCTGCTGCCTCTCTATACCATCCAGACAGGGGCCTTACTCAACCCTGCTGCCCCTCTATACCATCCAGACAGGGGCCTTACTCAACCCTGCTGCCCCTCTATACCATCCAGACAGGGGCCTTACTCAACCCTGCTGCCCCTCTATACCATCCAGACAGGGGCATTACTCAACCCTGCTGCCCCTCTATACCATCCAGACAGGGGCCTTACTCAACCCTGCTGCCCCTCTATACCATCCAGACAGGGGCATTACTCAACCCTGCTGCCCCTCTATACCATCCAGACAGGGGCCTTACTCAACCTGCTGCCCCACTCTAACAGCCAGACAGGGGCCTTACTCAACCCTGCTGCCCCTCTATACCATCCAGACAGGGGCCTACTCAACCCTGCTGCCCCTCTATACCATCCAGACAGGGGCCTTACTCAACCCTGCTGCCCCACTCTAACAGCCAGACAGGGGCCTTACTCAACCCTGCTGCCCCACTCTAACAGCCAGACAGGGGCCTTACTCAACCCTGCTGCCCCACTCTAACAGCCAGACAGGGGCCTTACTCAACCCTGCTGCCCCACTCTAACAGCCAGACAGGGGCCTTACTCAACCCTGCTGCCCCACTCTAACAGCCAGACAGGGGCCTTACTCAACCCTGCTGCCCCACTCTAACAGCCAGACAGGGGCCTTACTCAACCCTGCTGCCCCCACTCTAACAGCCAGACAGGGGCCTTACTCAACCCTGCTGCCCCACTCTAACAGCCAGACAGGGGCCTTACTCAACCCTGCTGCCCCACTCTAACAGCCAGACAGGGGCCTTACTCAACCCTGCTGCCCCACTCTAACAGCCAGACAGGGGCCTTACTCAACCCTGCTGCCCCACTCTAACAGCCAGACAGGGGCCTTACTCAACCCTGCTGCCCCACTCTAACAGCCAGACAGGGGCCTTACTCAACCCTGCTGCCCCACTCTAACAGCCAGACAGGGGCCTTACTCAACCCTGCTCCCCCACTCTAACAGCCAGACAGGGGCTGTTGGTCAAATGACCATCTGGGATTTAGAAGACGATCATATCAGTGTGAGGGCACCTGGCCCGCTCTAGCACAAGGTCTCCTTGAAACGTGCAACAATACGACCGAGTCACACATCCATGACCTTGCCCTTGTTCTTCATCTTCTGTGCGGTGAACAACACGTGCTCTGGTTCTGCTGTGTGGAGAATGGACAAGTGACGGCCTTGGGTAGGAGAATGCCGTATCGTTTCGAAAAATAAATATAATATTGTGAAGATCCTTTTACAGTTTTTTCAATCGCTATGACAATTTTTTCAATACTAACGCGCCAACACACCTACGACACACAATTGGCAAAACAGTTAATTTCATGCTCAAAATCACACAATGTAAACATAGATACATCGATTGAGTGCCTGCCTAGTTAAGGTTATGTAAGGATAAGTAACATTGGATAATCAGTCCAAAAATGACAAATGGGGTTCCAGCATGCACAGTTCTTCATTTACCTTAGCTTTTAGTTCATCCAGGCTCCCGTTGTCTCACCAAAGTTGCCTGTTCAGTCAAGATAGTGACAATATAATGAAAATTAATAAATAAAGATACATAAATAAATAAATAAAACAAGTTTAGTAAACAAACCAGACAACAGAGGCAGAAATTATCGTGGTGAAACAGGAAGCCAGTGCTTTTGGGCCCGTCAAGCAGTCTGGTTGCTGGAGAGTTCTCCCGCCCCCTCTCAGAACCACCTCTTTGGCAGGCTTGTCAAATAAGGGCTGACACTAATCATGTTAAAGGAAGATGGGCTTGTGGGATTTCTGCGTGCTTTGATCAGTGTAATGACATTGTTACTAATCAGGCTGCTGCACTAGCATGCATCCAGCACTGTCTGCCTACCTTCTCTGCCCCACTTTCCTCCTTAGTGGTTAAAGTCATCATGTTTACATTAGCTCTCACCTAGCCCTTGTATCTTTCCAAACACAGCCTCTCAGTCATGCAGTTCTTCCCCTTGTCCCCTGTCCAAAGCTCATTTGGAATTTACCCCCAAAAACGGAGATGTGTTTTTAGGACATTGTATCCAGTGGCAGTCTCTATGGTGTTCAGTGACTCAGGCTCAGTGAGTGAACAGTACAGGTTAGAGCTGGGAGACACTGCCTGTGGCCACACCGTTTTCTTCCTGGGTCCAGGCCTGCCTAATTAATGCTGGCAGGGCATTTACTGTTGGGGAAGTTTTCTCTGGTTCCTGGCAGCTGAAAGGATTCCGACCAGGGCGCCACTCCAGATATCTATTCCTCTAAACTAGTGGTGATGACTTTGTCAGGGCACGATAATTTTGCTGGATTTCCGGGGGAATTGGATCGAAAAGGAGGAGCGGTGGTGGTGGTGTTGTGTGTGTGTGTGTGTGTGTGTGTGAGGAGGGGGGGGGCAGATGGACAAGTGAGCGTATTGTAAGGGCGGAGGAGTGTGTGGGGGAAGTAGCCCGAGGCGATGCGGAGAGAAAAAGCGGGAGAGGGGAGAAAGAGAGAGCGAGAGAGAGACACTTGAAGCTGTGTTTTTGGGGGCTGCTTCACTGTAAGATAAGCTCTCCCTATCTCCAGTTCTCCCTGTCCAACAGACCTTTATTTGTTCTGGCTCTCTCTCCTGGGCTCGGAGGACCTCACTCTCCCGGATCCAGCACGCTGATACAAATCAAACAAATGATTGCATGCAAATAAGCACAGCCATGGGAGAGGAGGGCGACAGCCTATATTTAGCTCATGTCTCATTCCCAGAATGTGAGTCATGTGGCGCAGAGTCGATCTGCACTGCTCCGAAATTATGCACCTAACCCCGCCGCTGCCCCCCAAGCCTTCTTTCTCTCTAACACACACACACACACACACACAGAAAATATCGTTATCCCATGTAGAAGAAAATGCTCTCAGACTTAATGACATTACACGAAGGTGGCCCCGGCCCTGATTGAAACGGCGGCATTTGCAAGGTTTGCAAGTTTGTCCCTGCTGTCTTACTCTGCATTGAGATTGGCAGGCTTGACAGAAGACCAATAGAATTGTGATTCATGGAGAATCACGCCTGTGTTCAGACACATTCTCCTCCTTGGTGTTCTAGGTTACGATACACCGGGGATACATAGATCGGGCCCTCCCAGTCTGCCAGCTAAGGGCTGTGAGAGTCACTCTCTTCTCTGTTAAGAAGGGGTGACACCTGTTCACCTGTCCCTGTGACACTCACACCCTTCTAAAGCGTGACCTCGAATCCCTGGGGAGCTGTAGGCGTTGGAATCGGGGGTCACCTTGTGATGTCACAGCGCCGCTTTCGGTAACTTCATAGTGTTTGGCGTTTCTCATTCACCGACTCAAACACGACATCAATCACTGCCGTCGAGAAAACCCCGAGATTGTCAAGTGATGCAAAGCTTTTCAAAGTCGTTTTTCCCCCACGTCTCTCTGTTCTTCGCTGATGAAAAGATCTCCGAGTTTTAAGGATTGTTTGATGTCGGAGAGATGACATTGTGAATCCATTACACTCCGCAGTTTATGAATCCGAACGATATTCAAAAGTCAGGAAGGACTGAAGACAAGGTTTGAAAGGATATTTGATTTAAACCTTTCATTCCTCACTGCAATAAGAATTGCTGACAGGTGGGGAAATTAAAGCAAAGAGGGAATTATGGTATCAAAAGTGTTCTCCATCATTCTGTCCAGGGTGGTCAAGGTTGACAAACTCTGGCCCAGAATACAGAGTGGTCAAGGTTGAAACTCACGCAGCTGGTCTCAAGCAGGGTTGTGAGTACAGAGATGGACCATGGGCCGGGTCGGACTGGCCGTCGGGAGAGTCGGGGAGATTTCCCGAACGGACGGTCAAACGGCCGTGGCATAACGCCATTTTTTTTATAACATCATAATAATACACGGTCGTGGGCCGGTCTGCATATCAAAATCCCGGGCCGTTTTTCAGTCCCAGTCCAGACCTAACCATGGGTATGAGGAAGTGAGTTAGGAGGCACTTTCATCCACATCCCCCCTGAACACTCCCTGATGTAATAGGATACCCAAATGTGATTCCCAGTTGGCTGACAGCTCCATTACTAAGCTAAACTCACTCCAACTCCCCCCTGCAGGTGAGTGGAGGGGACGGCGCGCAGGGCCAGGTGGAGATCTTCTCCCTGAACAGAGCCACGCCTCGGCCCGTGAAGAGCCTGCCCGTGGACTCTCCGGTGCGCTGCCTGGACTACGTGCCCGAGCCGGGCCCCCAGGAGGACGAGGAGGGGGGCGCCCTCCGGAGCCCCACAGGCCTGGGGAACACCATCTGCGTGGGCCTGGACAGTGGGAGGTGAGCCTGGCAGAGCCCAGTCCCGACAGAGATGTGTGCCCATCTGCAGCAGTACTAGCTACAGGATAGAGTCAGACTTTACTAATACAGCAGCAGTGAGAGAGTTCAGGTCTCTGTGTGGACTCGGCTCTGCTGTGAGTCTCATCGGATAACGAAGTCGGCGAAAAAGGCGTGCGAAAATGACTGTTGTGAAAGGTCAACGGAGTGAAATAAGTAGCTCTCTCAGATGCCGATTGTCATGGCAATGGCTCTAGCGGGATGCGTCTTTCCATATCTCCGCGGTAACATGGACAATCCCACTCTGCATTCTCCTTCAGCGCAGGTCCATTTCAGACGGGCTGCAGAAATAAATGAGCTTGTCAATATTTCATCAAACCAAAACATCAGAGTTGATTCAATACCCTTCAGATCTTGCCACATAGAAATCACTGTTTCTCGTTTTTTGGCGTCCAATGTATTTTCTGATTTCCACTGTGTGCAATGGAGGAATAGTTTCATATCAGACTCGGTCACAGTACCAGTGCCTGAATTACTGTCTGAGATCGAGAAAACGGCAATCTTGCATTTCAGACTCACCCGTGATATTACCTGTTTAGCTATTCTCTCTCTCTCTCCCTCTCTCTCTGTCTGTCTCTCAATGTCTCTCTCACACTCACTCACTCTCTCGCTCTTCTTGTCGATATATGGAGACCTGAATGAATGGATATGTCTGCAATTTATTTGCTGGTGCTGACTCATTCAGCATATATAGGTATCAGTCCTGAAAAGAGAAAAAGAGACAGTTTAATATAGACATACAATATAATATATAGTACAGTTTCAGCATTTTGTCTCACACACCCCCAAAAACGTCAACTCCAAAATCTTGTTAATGACTCCTTGCATGAAAGAAACATATTTCTCCAACGCGTGCATTTGTCATTCTCTAGCAAGAGAAAAATGAACCAAACGCACCCAGAGGAGTTCAAGTGTCATTTGGAACGTGCGGAAGACAGAGTGGCCGCATTGAACACAACACGGGAGCTCTAAAGTGCACTGTTAAATCAACCGGCATGAAAAACTATGTGGTCCTCTGTCATTATAAATGACGCTCGTTCATCACACTCTGCCACGTTGGCTTCCCCAGCATCCTGGTGTTTGGCAGCGTGGACACGGCAGCCCAGTGCCTGCTGACCCTCCACACGGCCGACGGCTCCCCTGTCCTCTGCCTGAAGCACTCTGCCAGGTACCTCTTCGCTGGGCTGAGGAATGGGAACATGCTGCTGTACGGACGGGCCAACGCGGGTGAGTACGGGGCTTCCTGCACCTGCCAAAGCTCTCCCCTTTCGGGGGAGACGTTAGGCGCTGGAGAGCGTTGGTGGTACCTCAGTGCTGGAGGTGTGCTAGAGCGTTAGGGCTACAGATCATGAGGTTCCAAGTTCAAATCTATCCGTGTACGTATTGCACTTTGGATGAAAGAAAGTGTCGAGCTAAATTATAACATTAAATAGTAACAAACGTGTTCAGCGTGCTGTTCAGTGTTGACCTCCACACCTGACCTTGTCCTATCATATGTGGCTACAGGAGGAAGAAAAAACAGCTGATTGAGAGCATGTTACGTTTATTGCAAATCATGCTTCTAATGCTCTTAGCAGGTAATTGATATTAGTTTAGGTAATTAGATTTACTTTTGAGCCTCATGTGGTAATAACGTCAGCGGTTCTATTCGCTTGCATGAAATGCGACTTTTAAATTGATAGGATATAACTGTTATTAGAGATCGCTAATAGAGCTTGTCTGTAACAAAAAAGGCTTTTGTTGTGGCTAATCTATCAAATTAATTGAGCAAATGGGTTTTATTGTTGTATCAATTTGTACGTTTCATCTGTCAAGCTCTACACCAATTGCCCATGGAAGTCTTTGTGTGTTGCCATGAATGTTTCAGTGTGTGTGCGCGTGTGTGTGAGAAATATAATTTCCGTCAAACATCTTGCCTGCTTGTTGCAATGTGTCTCATGTGATGAGGTTTCCATTATGGCAGCCCATCTTGTAACTGAGTGCATTTGCAAAGGTACACAATGTTCCTTTTGCACATTGCTGGAGCTGAGGTTGGTTGAAGGCACATCTCTTCTCTTGTGCCTCCTAGTCAGAGTCGAAGTAAGGAGAACTGCAGTCATCCATCCAGTCAGTCATCCATCCAGTCAGTCAGTCATCCAGTCAGTCATCCATCCGGTCAGTCATCCAGTCAGTCATCCATCCATCCAGTCAGTCAGTCATCCAGTCAGTCAGTCATCCATCCAGTCAGTCATCCATTCAGTCAGTCAGTCATCCAGTCAGTCAGTCATCCATCCAGTCAGTCATCCATCCAGTCAGTCAGTCCAGTCAGTCAGTCAGTCAGTCATCCAGTCCGAGTCAGTCAGTCATCCATCCGAGAAAGAGAGAGAGAGAGAAAATCTCTCTTTCTATGGTCAATAGGTTACTTGGTGAACTTCACTGTTCTCTATTTATGACTGGAGGCCTCTTTCTTGAGACAGCCAGGAGACAGTGGGTATTGTCAGTATTGTCATGTATTCCCTTTGAAGAGTAGAGATATGACTATCCCATGCTCTGCCTTGGAAGGAATACTCTATTGCCACTATCTTTGTACAGTGTACATAAGTCACTATGTAACCTACTCATTTCATTCGACCACCAAGGGCTAGGCATTGCTGGACCAATGGTTCCAGGCCTGCTACTATGGTAATAAACCTCTGTCAGCCCTTTGTATTGATAGGCTTAAGTCTCTCCTCGGTCACAGATTGGACATCGTCATAACATCCCGCCAGCCAGCCAGTCTTCCAGACAGTGAGTCATACAGTCAGTCTGTCATCTAGTCGGTCATCCAGCCAGCCGGTCAGTCATAGAGTCAGTCAGTCATTCAGACAGCCAGTCAGTTAACCAGTCCGGCATCTACCTAGTCAGTCATCCAGCCAGCCAGTCAGTTTGCTAATTAATCAATCATCCAGTCATCCAGCCAGCCAGTCAGTCAGCCAGTCAGTCATTTAGACAGCCAGTCAGTCATCCAGTCACTCATCCAGTCAGTCATTCAGACAGCCAGTCAGTCATCCAGTCAATCAGTCATCTACCTAGTCAGTCATCCAGCCAGTCAGTCATCCAGTCAGTCATCTAGCTAGTCAGTTATCCAACCAGTCAGTAATCCAGTCAGCCAGCCATCCAGCCAGCCAGCCAGCCAGTCCCTCAGCCGAGGAAGGCCATCTGTAGCTAGTCAGGCATCTAAGTGCCAGTGGCCACGCTCACTCTGTTTCCACAGCCGGTGGGGATACTCCAGCCTGATCAGTGGGCTCAGCACACCTAGTGTACCTGGCAGAGTTGCTGCCCCCATCCCCCAATGATCCCAAGTCCACCCAAGTAGAAA
This sequence comes from Mallotus villosus, assembly GCA_903064625.1. Classification (NCBI taxonomy): domain Eukaryota; kingdom Metazoa; phylum Chordata; class Actinopteri; order Osmeriformes; family Salangidae; genus Mallotus; species Mallotus villosus. Next base: position 168,611 of record CAEFZP010001780.1, read on the forward strand.
TATGATTACACAAGGGCACTGCGTGTGGATTAAATATTACTATTCTTGTCAGGTATAAAATACATACGAGAGAGAAAGAAAGAGAGAGACACAGAGAGAAAGAGAGAGGGAGAGAGAGAAAGAGGGAGAGAGGGTGAAAGACAGAGAAAGAGGGGGAGAGAGAGTGAAAGACAGAGGGGGATAGATAGAAAGAGCGGGAGAGAGAGAGAGAAAGAAACAGGGGGAGAGAGAGTGGAAGAGAAAGAGCAAACGATTGAGAGACAGTGAGAGAAAGAGGCAAATAGGAAAGAAGAACAAGAGAGAGAGAAGTAGAAAGACAAGGGTACAGAGAGCGAGGGAGGAAGAGAAAGAGGGAGAGAGCGGGAGAGAGAGAACATAAGCTCTGGAGGGAGTCTGGTGCCAGGCAATGTTTGCACATTCTGCATGGCTGTTAAAGATTTATGCCTCCTGAATGGCATTCTCTTCCACAAGACTGCAGGAGTTAGAAGACACTAGGGTTCAACACATCATTTGTATCCGAAGGTGCATGAACACATAGAACACAGCTGCTAAAAATACATCCGTTTTTTTTGGCACGGGTTCATCGCTTGAGTTTCCAACTTGTGCTTTGGTGAACTTATTTTTGGAGATCAGTCAGAGTGTGTTACGTGTTTAAACACTGAGCTTTGTGGTGGCTTGCCTGCCTCTGAGTTGCCATTGGCTGCGTGATGTGAAAAGGAGCTATGAGCTTCCTGGTTCGTGCGAGAGGCCGGAGGGACTTCCAGAAGAGAACACATTTAAAGGTGGGGGAGTGACATTTACAACACGCCAAGCAATTAACCTGAGGAAGTCGGAAGGCATTCGGAAGCTATTCTTGTATGAAAGGCAGAAATAAACAACTCAAAATGTTAATCAACCGGCTGGGTGCGCTTCCATCTCTAATTTAGCTTCATTAACGGGCTGCTGAGGAAAAAAAAGCTTATGCAACCTGGCTCATAATGCTCCTCTACTGCAGCAGCAGACAGTGCCCCGTGATTAAAACTCAAAGGAAAAAGGTCTGCTTCATTGTTACACTGATGAATGGGGGGGGAGGAAAAAGAAGAAAAAAAAGCTAGTTCTGATAAAGGAGTTGGAAAGCGTCTGAAATGTGAAAGCCGGGGCTTTATTGGGACGTGGGAGGTGAGAGCAGAGTTATTGTTTCCCAAGCAGAGACCGCTGGGATTCAAAGAAGAAGAGAAGACTCCCACCTTCTCTGTTCAGTCAAGCTTGCAGTTCTGAACTCAGTCAGTGCTGTACAGTATCCACTGTACAACTGGATTCATGTTGCTCAAGCGTTTTATCCAAATTGACATACGTGAGAGTTCGGTGTTGAACCTGTGACCCCCCCACCTATCCCCGCTTCTTAATGTTTCTTAAACGGTTGCCTAACATTGTAGAGCTAGTACTTTTGAAATAAATTGTCAAGCAAGGAGCAGGGTGTGTTGCTGGGCTATAAGGAGAAGAAATTGAGTTTAATTGCCCTGCTCGAGGCAACATCTGCTGAATAACCAGACTGTGTACTCAAACGGAAAGTGGTGCATGTGTTTAAAGCATAATGATGCTGCTGTGGCTTGATAACAACCATTCATTCTGTTGGTTGTTTTAGCACATGGTTGTTGCCCTCAACTGTCAGAAGTTGAAGACGGTTAACTAAGTAACAAGCAGGGATGCCAACACAGTTGGCTCATGCCAAAGCTAATGTCAACCAATGAATGTTTTAAAGTCATTTAATATGTTTCATGGGTGCATGCTGTTTGGGAGCCCCTAACCAAATACAGTTTTCTATCGTTATGAGGAAGACAATAAAGTATTTTCCATTTGAATTGGAAGAAATCCTTGTGGTCCAAAACGCACCAACACTTCTGCTGGTGGCAGGATTGCAGTGACGGTTCACTAACTCTTGTTGACTTTGTTTCCAGGAGAGCTCTGGGAGCCGTCTTCGTGTAGGAGTGTGGTGGTGGGCCCCGAGCCGGTCCGGACGCTGCTGGTACTGGAGGAGTCGGTGTGGGCCAGCTGTGCCAACTCTGTCACCGTCGTCGAGGCGCTCAGCTTATCCACTCAGGTAGGACCTCAGGAATGACCCAATATTTGGCCTTCAGGCTCAGGCTGACTGGGAGGTTTACAGGTCAACGTGCTTGTCTGTGTTCGGTACGTGTACAGCGGCGCGTTGGAGCGCTGCGGTCTTATTATTTGAGAAAGGCTTTTGACCTCCTTCTGCATGGGAAGTGGAGGCGTCATGGCCCCAGTATCTGCGCAGATGTGAACAGGTCAAAGGTCATGTGTACAATCCTTCTCTTCAGCCCTCTCCTTTCTCTGAACAGTTCTCCCCTCACTTTAGTCCTCCTCCTCTCTCTAATCCCCTTCTCTACGGCCCTCCTACGCTCTCTCCCACTCTCTCTCTCTCTCTCTCTCTCTCTCTCTCCTTCTCTCTCCAGTCCTCTCTTACCGACCATCAGACTCTTTCCAGTCGTCCTCCTCTGTCTCTAGCTCCGTGGGGACTAGAGCTTAGTCAGTTGACCGGCCATGCAAAGTAGACAGGTTCAGGTTCAGCACCCACCACATCCCTCCATCCCTCCACCTCTCCCCCTTGGTGCTTAGACAGACTGCAGTGCTCAGGGTCAACGCTGGCCTCTCCTCTCCCCTGTGTTCCTATGACCCTATGTCCCTGACTAATACACCCCCTGGGGGGGCAGATCCAGGGGCAGTGATGGAGCCATGCAACCAGGGCCAGGGGGTGAAGGATCAGGCTTACTGAGGCTTACCCTTCTCCTGTTCTTTGGTCTTGCCTGGCCAAGCCTGGACCTGAACTAGAAGATCTCTCCTGGCTTCTGCTGGTGCTGTAAGCCCTGCTGCATCTTAGAGGCATGCCTGGTTAGCTGGTTGTCTTACTGGCTGTTTGCCTGACTGGCTGGCTGGTTGTCTGACTGTCAATTTTGCCTGTCTCACTGGCTGTCTTTTCCCCTGGTCTCCTGTCTGGTTGTCTGTTTGACAAACTGGTTATGTAGGTACTGTCAGGCTTGATGGTCTGTATGACTTGATGGTTGTGTGTGGCTGACTGGATGTATGGTTGCATGGTTTCTTGGTTCTATGGCTGGATGTTTGGCTGGCTGCCTAGCCGTATGGCTTGGCTGCCTGGTTGTGTCGCACTTTAGTGTGAATTTGAGCACCTGTGTGACTGTTTAGAGCCTCTGAAAGCTGACACAGCAGTTTGCATAGCATAGAAACTCATTTTGACACACACTCTTTGCTTTATGGCTGAGCTTTATGATGGGCCGATGGCAGTCAGAAAGGGGGATTTTGATATGAGTTTATATGTTTCATCAGACATGATGGAGTGAGATGGGTAAACAGAAGGGAGGTGTTGTGGGAATAACACAGACACCTCAGATCCGTGGGGATCCACCTTATTCTTTGAACACACGTCCAGTGGATTTGACTGACATGACTGACCTAACAGCACCACACAGTATTGGATAGAATGTGCCGGAATGTGGCCTGCTTTTGGAGCCTGGAGCTGGAGGCTGAGTCAGGCAGGCTCGGCAGGCGTGGGTACCCAGGCTTTGATCAGTATTGACAGCCCCCGCCCCCTCCCCCCCCCCGACACCCCCCCATCCCTTCTCACTCTCATGCCTCCATTCTCCTCATCCTCTTCTCTTTGACCTTGTCTCCTCCTTCATCCTTCTCCACTCTTCCCCTCCTATTCTTCTCTCTTCTCCTCGCCGCCTCCTTCCCCCCCCCCTCATCATCCCCTTCTCCTCCTCTTCTCTCTCATGTTCACCCTCCTCCTCTCCAACGCCCGTCCTCCTCTCTCCCTCCTCTTCTCCTCCCTCCCCCTGCCGCTCCATCGCGGGTGAGACGAGGGCCGCGTACTTGCCGCCCTCCTAAGAACAGTGACACCTTGTCACCCTGGGTAATCAAGACCTAATGAGCTGTTCAGACAGGCTTTAGTGCTCCAGGGGTTTAGCCTCCAGTACCCCCCCCCACCCCCCACCCCCACCCCTCCCCCACACCCCTCAGCCCCCTCAGCCCCCTCCCTCTGTCTGGCTGAGGAGGCTGGCCCAATCCCCAGGCAGGGTGGAGAAACAGCGGTGCCGCTGTCACGCTCCACTACCCAGCTCAGCGCTTCCGACCCTTCCTCCCTGCTCTCTCCCTGTAAGCAAGGCCGGGTTCAGCTCCCAAACACCTCGGCTGTCAGCCGGATGAACAGTCGCTGCCTCCACTTCACCTGGCTTTCACAATGAGCTCACAATCCGGCGTCCACGTCTGTGTAGGGGAGCGTGCAGCCCACGCTGACTCCAGACTGAACACGAGGAGATCCAACTGTTACCCCAAACCAATCCTGACCGCTAATCCCTCACCCAGTTTTTTCAGTTTCTGTTTTGAACCGTTTCCAGATGGATGTTGATAGACGTTGAAACGTTTGCATAGCGTTGCTCTCTCCGATGGTTTGGGCCGTTGGTTGAGTCGTGTCCTGTCTCAGCACAGAGTTTCCAGGTGGTGTGCTACATACGGTGGACCACATGGCAGCCAGCAGTACGAACACCGTGTCTTCTACCAAAACACTGAGCGCAACGTGATGGCTTGGTACAAATTCAGATTTACTAAGTCGTTATTTATTTAGTTTATTTAGGTTTTCGACTCCTTTGAATTATGGACTCCTGAAGGTAAAATCAGCTTGGGAGGGGGGGGGAGAGAGAGGGGGGGGGGCAACTATCTTTTGATGGCGCTGCACTTCAAAATGGGAGAGATTCCCATTACTCTGTGTCAGAGCGGAGGCAGACGCCCGCTGCAGAGGAGTCAATTAAAAGAGGAGACACATCAAAGGCTTCGCTCCTCTCCTCCTCTCTTAAACAAAGGAGGTCCCTCTGGCAAGGGCACAGAAACAGGTGGTAATCCCCCCTTCTGCAGAGCACAGGGGGAGCGCCCTGCAACCCCCCAATCCCTCACCCCCCACCCGTCCCTCACTCGCTGACTAATCTCCCGGCCCTCGACTGGGGAGGGGAGAGCGATAGGAGCGGGAGGAACGTTCCAGAAACAGGCAAGGGGAGCTGGGGGGGGCGCGTGGGTAACCGTGATAAGGGCCTGTTGCAGGTTTCTTTTGCTACTCATTAAGAGCGCGTGTGCCTGAAAACACCCTCTCCTTTGTGCTCTCAGAGAACGGATGCTCTGGAGGGTGGGGTGGGGGGAGCGGGTGAAGGTGGGGGGGTGGGGTGGGGGGAGCGGGTGGGGGTGGGGGGGTGGGGTGCTGGGCATCATTGGCTTTTTGGCAGTTTTGGGAGGAGACACACCACGGTGGAACTTTTCCAGTAATGAAAAACAGCCCCGGCGTGCAGGTTGCAGTGGTTTGTAACGCTCTGACACAGCCTTGCTGTCACTTTGGTGGACTTCCCTCAACTGACCTACCTGGGAGGGAGGGAGGGAGGGAGGGAGGGAGGGAGGGAGGGAGGGAGGGAGGGAGGGAGGGAGGGAGGGAGGGAGGGAGGGGGAGAGAGATGAGAGGGAGGGATACAGAGAGGGAGAGATGAGGGGAGAGAGAGAGCGAGCGATACGAGAGATCTGAGAGCGAGCGAGAGAGATAGATCGAGAGAGAGACGAGAGTGAGAGACAGATATGGAGATGAGAGACAGATGAGAGAGGCAATGACATTATGTGATTTCACATTTTCGTGTTCAACATGCATGTTCCATTGAGTAGGTTCGCCGGAATAATACAGCAAGTCCCAGACAAAGTTCAGAATAATTATCATCGTCGACGTTGTAGAGCAATTAGCTGAGAGGGGAATGGGTGTCTGCCTGTTGACTGACAAGGTCATCACACTGTTCAAATAACGAGGGGGAAATGAAGCTTCAGAACAATTACTGAGACTAACATCAGTCAAGACTCCATATGTATTCTACAGTTAACAAGCTACACCTCAATCAAACTCGAAGCCTTTAATAGCTTACAACCCGTCTCAATGGTAAGGTTCTAACTCATCTGTAAACCCCTCTCCCCCCCACCCCTCCTTCCAGCGGTTCGAGGTCCACCCTGACCCCATGGTCAGCGTTGCCCACATGGTACGAGCCGGAGGCGGGGTCTGGATGGCGTTCTCCGAGGGCTCGTCTATCCGCCTGTTCCACACCGAGACTCTGGAGCACCTGCAGGAAATCAACATCTCCACCCGGGCCACTCTCCTCAGTCCAGGTACACCACACTCCACCCGGCCACTCTTCTCAGTCCAGGTACACGCACACACTCCACCCGGCCACTCTTCTCAGTCCAGGTACACGCACACTCTCCACCTGGCCCACTCTGCTTAGCCCAGGTACACACACACACACTCCACCACTCTGCTTAGCACAGGTACACACACACACTCCACCACTCTGCTCAGCCCAGGTACACACACACACTCCACCACTCTGCTCAGTCCAGGTACACACACACACTCCACCACTCTGCTCAGTCCAGGTACACACACACACTCCACCCGGGCCACTCTGCTCAGTCCCAGGTACACACACACACTCCACCACTCTGCTTAGCACAGGTACACACACACACTCCACCACTCTGCTTAGCCCAGGTACACACACACACTCCACCTGGGCCACTCTGCTTAGCCCAGGTACACACACACACACACTCCACCACTCTGCTCCACCCAGATACACACACACTCCACCACTCTCCTCAGCCCAGGTACACACACACACTCGAGGCCCCGTCTTCACCTCTGACCCCCGGTCAGGCCCTACGCTGACGTTTAATGAGAACACACAACACGGCATTCCCTTCGGTGCTGCCCCCTGACACCAGACCAGCCTGATGTTGCACCTCACCCTAATTGTCTCTCTTCAGCAGGACAAAGCGTCAGGTAACACCGGTGTCTTCTCTTGTCCGGCTCAACGTCGACATTCAAAACGCTCCTGTGTTTTGTTACAACAACAACAACAACAACAACCAAAAAAGACATTTGTGTTGAGATGTCAATGCATGAGTGTGACCCGCTGTATTAGTGAGGTCAGGTGGAAAGCCTTTGGCATTTGTAAGTCGGTTGTTGGTGGAACTGGGTTGTACCAAAAGAACAAGGGTCCACCAATTAGGCTATGCCGATGCCCAGGACATTTCATTCAGGTCTTGTCTGAGCAACTCCTCGCTTTCATCGCTCCGGGGGACCGACCTGAATAAGTAGCCGTCTCAAGGCGCCGGAACAGTCCATGATGGAGTTTGGGTGTAGGTTTGTGTGCGGGTGTGTATGTGTGTAGGATTGGATGGATGGTTGGATGAATGGAGGAATTAATACAAATAAATGAAGTCACGGAGAAGCAGCCGAACAGCAGAGACAAAGCTTTTCATTCCTGGGGGTTGCCATGGAAACACTCTTGTCTTTCCTTCAGCGTCCCTGGAACGTTGGTATCATGCCAGGTATCATGCGCCTCTCCTCCTCCTCTCTCCATCCGTCTCTCTCTGGTCTTCCTTTCCCTCACGCACTTTTCTCTTTGCTCGTCCCTTTCTTCTTTGCTTCGGTTCCCGTCTCGATACCATCTCCCTCTTTCATTTCCTCTCTCTCTCTCTCTCTCTCTCTCTCTCTCTCTCTCTCTCTCTCTCTCTTCTCTCTCTCTCCCACGTCCCCCACGCCCTGCTCCTCTCCTCCGTCTCCCTCTCTCCGGCGTTCCTCTGCTTCGTCTCACCCTCGGTTTACCTCCTCCTGTATTCCCCTCAGAAGGCTGCAGACACCAGCTCCCTCTCTGACTCCCCTCCTTCTCAGTCAATGAAATATTTAGAGGCGAGCTCTGGTCTTCTCTGTGCCGGTACGTGCATGTGGGTAAACAGGGAGAGCAGGAAAACACATCCCCAGTCTGAGTGTCTCAGGTCCCCACCCCCCCACACTCTCTCAGTCATTCGAATTCATCGTCTGGCGCCGTGTTTCTTTTTAGAACGGTGGGCTTTCCTTGACCCCTTCGGAGTCTAAAACTGCGTGTTTGTCGTTTGTTCTGAGTTAAACCAGCCAAGTCTCTCTGGGCCCAAACCGGGAACTGAACCCAGGTCTGTGAGGGAGATGTTCGCTAAGTTTTACCTGAGGGCGTCGTTTTTTTCATGAGCTATTCCAGGCTACATGCAAAGTAAATACGAACGAAGACGTGAACCTGGGACTTTGTTACTCTCTCTCCCTGAGTGAGACACGACTGTTCGCCGCACGATCGTTCAAAATCACGCATTGCGTCAATGCACAATATACGATATACATGGTACCCCTCTCCTGTGCGTGTTGATCTCCAGTAATTGACTATGAACATGCCCCCTCCAACCACCTCTGCTGTTTCTTCTAAAACCGTGCTTTCTGACACAACTACCAGAGTACGTTCGAAGCCCAACCAATGGTTGGTGTCGTTACAGCTAATCTCCCCGTTAACAGGCTCCTAATCCCTGTCTACAGACGGATGAAAGAGCTCGGATGAAGACAGGCATGGTTCAGAGTCCACTTCACTTTCTTGTGAAGAAATTAACAACAATTTCAGTCACGGCTCACACTTTGAGGAGACGTGTCGTGGTCGAGGTGCCTGGAGAGCTCAGGTGACCCTGAGGTCATTTCCCCTCTGAGCCGGCCCCTTTCCTCTTGAAACTGTGCAGCAGACTGGGGGAGATGGAGGGAGGAGGGAGGAGGGAGGAGGGAGGAGGGAGGGGAGGTGGAGGGAGGAGGGGGAGGGAGGGAGGGGGAGGGAGGGAGGAGGGAGGAGGGATGGGAGGAGGGAGGAGGGAGGAGGGAGGAGGGAGGAGGGGGAGGGAGGAGGGAGGAGGGAGGAGGGAGGAGGGAGGAGGGAGGAGGGAGGAGGTTGGGGATGGAAAGGGACTCTGGTCTCTTGGGTCCCAGAGAGGAAATGAGGTCCACCAGATGTCCTGATGTCCTGGGGTGTTCACAGGAGACCAGAGCGGTCCCTAGCCTATCCCGATAAGGCTTTGTGGTGGCTGCTCTGCGCTCACGGACACACATGAAACACCGATGGAGTTACAGTACATATCAATGCCCCCCCCGCCTCCCCCATCTATTCCCAGGGCCTCCTTCCTAAGTGATGAAGGGACATGCATTAATGATAGACTGTCCTCCATAATTCCCACACGTTCACACGATTACCCGGCCGTGCTCTGCTGGGAATCTCAAAGGCTGTAAACACCAGAGAAGTTTCTGGAGCTGAAAGGAAGAAAGAAAGAAAAAAAAGGAAGACAAAAAAAAACTCCACTTTCTAATGGGTTTAATAGTGCTTTCCTTTAGGGAAGGGGAAAAATGAAATTCCAAAAAGTCCTCAGTGACATATCACAAGGAAACATTTATCTTTGGAGACATCTTCTTTTTTAAGGCAAACACCAGCTCCCTAGATAAACCCGAAAGACCGCTGAGCTCTGCTGTGAAGAATTGGAGGTGGAAGATAGCTTGAGGTTAAGCTACACCTCCTTAATCTCAAGTGTCTTTGACGTTATCCTACTTTATGGTTGTTTCTAAAGCCTGGCACGCCCACATGCGCTGACTCCACTCAGGATTTCATGCTAACCCTGGAGTGGGGGCTCAGTGGAGTCACTCCTCTGCCTACTCCTTCCACCGTGTGTATAAATAGACGCAATGTGTAATGTGTGTGCAGGCGGATGACATTTAGCTACACTATATTGCCAAAAGTATTCACTCAGCTATCCAAATCATTGAATTCAGGTGCGCAAAGCCATAAAGACATGGATGAGCGAGTTTGGTGTGGAAGGACTCACATAGTCCTGACCTCAACCTGATAGAACACCTTTGGGATGAATTAGAGCGCAGACTGCGAGCCAGGCCGTCTCGTCCAACAACTGTCTAAACCTCACAAATATCATGGTCAAATATTCCCACAAACACATTCCTACAAACACACTCCTAAACCTTGTGGAAAGCCTTCCTGGTAGAGTTGAAGATGTTATAGCTGTAAAGGGTGGGCCGACATCATATTCAATCCTATGGTTTAAGAATAGGATGTCACTCACGTGTGTGAAGGCAGACGAGCGAATACCTTTGGCAATATAGAGTAGATAGACTCACCTTCTCTGCCTAGTGACTGTAATTTACTGTATTTTACCAAGCGCCTTGCCTTCCTCTTTCCGCTTCTCCTCTTCCTCCTCCTCCCCCTTTTCTTCTTCCTCCTCCTCCCCCTTCTCTTCTTCCTCCTCCTCCCCCTCCTCCATCAAGACGTACAAACTTGGGTTTGTTTTGAGCCTTATGAGCCGAATCAATTAATATGCTTTGTAGTCGCCCATGCGGACCACATGTCATAATCTGGCACAGCACGCGAGCTAGCAAGCTAGGAGATGTAAATACACATCCTCTTGTAATTGGGCAAATTCTCTCACAGTGGAGATCACATGACTGGTTGGTGTAATTCAATTATGGTTGCCGTGGTTATTAAGTGGTGCTTCAGATAACTGGGTCATGGTACTGTAGCTGGAAGACCACACACACACACACGCACGCACGGACACACACACACACACACAAGTGAGAACCACTTCAACAAAGATCCTGTTTTCACTCTGGGTTCCGTGTGGACCAGTGTGGGCCTCTGAGGCTGTATGAATGAATGTGGTCACCTTCCTCTCTTAATTGCTGAGAGCCTCGTAGAAACATGAGAGGAAACACAAGAGGACGTGCTGCTGAGTGATGCAGGCCAGTGACAGGGGAAACAGAGGCTTATTACTGACTGTTTACAGCAGAAAACCATGGAATGGTTAGACGTTGATGAGGTTAATGAGGGAATTTGTCTGAAAAAAAACAGTACTAACAGTTTTGGGGGGAAATTGAACTTGATTAAAACAATAGAGTGTTATTAGTCTTACAGTTACCATGGCTACATTGACAGTGGACGCACTTCCAGTATCTGACCCACCACCCAGTTATGTCCCAGAGATGTGACAAACACATGCATTGTTGTGTCAGTACACTGACAGTATGCCACTTGACCTTTGGTTTGAGGAATGAGGAAACATGGGGAACATCTCTCTGTAGTTTGACCCTTTATTCACTACCCAACACCCCATGGTCTAGTCACATGACAGGATATCCTGCATACGTCCAACTCTCATCGTGTGTGTGTATGCCTTATCTACGCAAGACCTCAACTCTTCCCCATTTCTGATTATCAACTGTATAATTGTGCTTTTTGATGTTAGTGTCCAGTCTTTAAATTACAGAGTTTAAATGACAAATAAAGCTGTCTATCCAAGATAGCTGGCCCATTTCTCATTTTTGGGGGGTGAAAGTAAGACCTCTGCTCTAGATGGTCATATGAAACTTTAAAATGAAGGTCACATCGGTTGTGGCTGGGCCAGAGAGAGGCCACCAGAGAGAGGCCACCAGAGAGAGGCCACCAGAGAGAGGCCACCAGAGAGAGGCCACCAGAGAGAGGCCACCAGAGAGAGGCCACCAGAGAGAAATTGAGAGAGTCGACAACTTTTAGTTTTACTGTTGAGTTGGCCAAAAATGTGACAATGTTTTGCACGACAAATGTACCTCTACACAAATCATTTAAAAGGAGCCGGGTATTGGATCAGAGATACTGTGAGCTGGGTATTGGATCAGAGATACTGTGAGCCGGGTATTGGATCAGAGATACTGTGAGCCGGGTATTGGATCAGAGATGGATTTACCAGGCTCGTTGTGCAAAAAGCAGCCCCGTTTCAGACCGCAGGCTCGGCGGCCACGTTTCAGACAGCAGGCACGGCGTACGCTATTAATATCTCAACGACGGTGGAACAAGACCATCTCCATGTAGTTCCTCAGCAGGCTTCCCGTTCCTATCAGACACTGCGTGAGCTTCTGTCTCTTGTTTGTTGTGTGCAGGCCAGAAGATGCGTGTCACCAGCCTGCTGATCTGCCAGGGGCTGCTGTGGGTGGGCACGGCCCAGGGCATCATCATCACCCTGCCCGTGCCCAAACTGGAGGGCATACCCAAGATCACAGGTACGGGCCAAGATGTGAAGTTCTGTCATATTTCCGTATGACATATAACAGCATGATAGGCTTACAAAGCACGTCTGTGTGTCGAGTAACTCTTTCCTGAGACACTTGTTTGACTCCATCCATGCGATATGTACTGCTCCTTGATGTGGGAAACCTCGCTTTGAACTCCCAGCTCTGTCACACTCATAGTGATGCAACGATGTATGAATTGTGAATGGATTTTGATTCGGGTTTGCTTTTCACTGTGAGAAAATGATTCTGCCCCATTTATTATTGACCAGCTGCTGTTTGCCTGCGGGAACCGTGGTGCATTAGGTCTGCCTGTGTTTAAGTCTCCTGCTTGTGTATCCTGCAGGAAAGGGTATGACCTCTCTCAACGCCCACTGTGGACCGGTGGACTTCCTGGTTGCCACATCCAGCATCCTGTCACCTGACCTCCTGAAGCGAGACTCGGTCGGCGAGGGTCCAGACTCTGCGTGTGGAGGAGAGGAGCGCAGTGACTCGTCCTCCCAGGAATCTTTGCAGCACTCGGGCTCCTCCCAGGGCGGCGATGGGGGGCGGGGCAAGGGGCGGGGCGTGCTGCTTCAGTACCGCCTGCGCTCCACGTCGGGCTTGCCCGGGCGCCCGTTGACGGCGCGCACGGACGAGGCGTCCGATTCGTCCCTGGAGTCCCTGGAGCACAGCATGGAGGACGGCTCCATCTACGAGCTCAGCGACGACCCCGAGATGTGGGTGCGCGGGCGCCCCTGCGAGCGCGAGGGGGGCCGGAGGGACAGGGTCACCTCGGCGGCGGTGGTTTCGGGTGGGAGGGGCTTCCGCAGGCTGAGGGAAGGGGTGGCGGCGGGCGGCGCCGGAGGGGCGGAGTCTTCGGAGAACACTCTGATGGTGTGGCAGCTCCCGCTGACCGTGTGATCTGGGAGGGGGGGCTACCCTCGCACAGCGTTCCGGGGCCAACAGGAGGCTGTCGTTCACCCCAGCAGGGAAAGGACACCGGCCAATGAGGGAGTGGCATCTTGACCAGCTGACAAACGGCACCACGACAGGGACAGGAGGACTGGATGGACCTGCTGGTGCACTGACAAGCTGCTAAGACCTCCATGTGGCTCCGCGTAGCCTGAATCAGCGTTGACTTCATCATCTTCATCATCCTCATCCCTCATGACGTTCCAGAGCTCCTAAGCTGGTCACCGATTAGTCCAACTTCACATACCTAAATCCAGAATCATACTTTAATCAGGTCCGGCTGTGCTAACAAACACACACACTTGGCACACGCACACACACACACACACACACGCACGGCCACACACACGTTCAAAAAGTCCTTTGTGAGGAGCAGTGGACTGTGTTCCTTCGAGAGGGAGTCTTTGTTATGTGTGCCATGCTGCAGTGCTGGGAACCTCTTTCATCCCGTCCTCTGGGAGGGATCCCATCTGTTTAGAGCACCAACACAGAGCACTACTCCCGCTTTCACAAAGTACACCAACATCAGTGTGATGCCATCTACCCTCTCCCTGGCAATGTGAATGATGCGAGCGTCGTCTCGTCGAAAGTGAGAGTGCTTGTGGCAAACGGACAGAGACTGTGACTGGATGTGTGATCGGTATTGTCTCTGATACATGTGAGTGTTGAAGGTCTACTGTCATTAATGTAGCACTGTTGTCTTTTTATTAAGTAGGAAAAGTATGTTTAGTGGGATATGCATAATACTGACCCATCAACTGATCACAAGGCCTTATAACTAATGACTTAAACAACTTCACTAGCTTGTTAATGAACCACGGACAGTAACTTACATCCCCGTTCACAAGCAATCAATAGCACGCAAATGAGGAGTCTGTTACCCGGAGTCTGTTGTAGATAGTGTGTGTGTGTGTGTGTGTGTGTGTGTGTGTGTATTAAAATCCCACGTGTGTCACAGAGACGGAATGTGTTACGGAGACTGTGTGTGTATTGCAGAGCGTGTTGCAAAACACACTTAAGAGCATGTGCATACAGCCATGTCAGACAAAGCTCCACTTGGTAGCAAACAAAGGACCTGCATTTGTGCTGAAGGTTTACACCATGCTACACTTTCACACTTCAATTTCTCACAGTACACACATATATATATATATATATAGATATAGAATATATCTATCTATATATATATATATATAAAGCTAATGGGAGTATCCCTTCCTGCTCTTGCTGAGTAGCCTACATCATTGTGATGAGGTAGGCTCCTTCGTCTGTTTACGACAGATCGTCTTCACATCTTCTAACACGGGATTCCAGACTTGGAAGGATCCCAGGTGGAGACAACCTGCCACCGATGAACAAACCGTTTGAGTTTAAGATAGGAGCTCGTAAAAGTTTGGGAAGATTGGAAATTGGAACGATGTACTGACATAGAGTGTGTGTTATGGCACTGACGTGTTCTTTGGGATCGCTTACGGTGCTGAATGAAAGCAGTACTTGATGGCGCATAAATATTAGCAGAAACCACCCATGAAGGGATTATGTTGTTGGCAGAAGGCCATATATCTTACTGCCCTTGGTGACATTTTTGTAAATGTTATGGATGTTTGTTCTTCACCTCAGCATTGAAATGCAAGAGCTTTACAGCCCAGGTCAGGGTCCATGTACAAACTATAGACACGGTGTTTGTGTACTACAAAATTCATATTTCCTGTGAACTTGTCTCTCTCACACAAGGTTATGGAGATGCTCTGCCAGGATAAAGGAGTTCACGGTCGAGCAGCCTTTATGAAATATATATATGTGAATGCATCTTGCTTTCACATGTCCTGCACCTCCAGCAGAGCTGTCTCAATAAAGCTGCAGATTCAACCGATACTCTACATCCCTCTTTTGTCCCTTTGAACCCAAGGACACTCGACACAAACTCAGAGTGACTCTATTGTCACATCTAATGGAATGTTAATGTGATTTTCCTAGTTGAAAAAGATGTGTCCCTCTAACAGTATTGTGGTAGATGGGTAGATTTGCCGGAACATTAAACAACCAGATCCTGTGAGACTTGCTTCGACTCAATACTTAGAAAGTAAGAGGATTTGTGGTAATAAACTGTTCTAGCTGCTTCTTCAGCCCATGTCCATTAATAAACAAGTGCTTACACGTTTTCAATGTTTCTACTTAATATTTCAGTGTGCAACGTTTTGCCTGGTATGTTACAGTGTTGAATCAATCCTTCATAGTAGCCTCATATTCTTGTGGGTAGTTACTCCTGGTCATAGATCATGGTGTGTGTTGGACTTGGCAGTCCTTTGGTTTCTGTCAGAATGCATGCAGGGGCTTTAGGTCCTGAACACACGCGGCTACCCAACCACCTCCATTACATATGCATCATCAGTCATTCCTACAGTGGCATATATAACACAGTTATTTTCACATGTCAGTGTGTGTGTGCGCACAAGGGTGAATCTGTGTCTGTGTCTGTGTGTGCATGCGTCCTTGTGCATCCGTGTGCGTGTTGGTGAATATGCGTGCGTGTGCTCACGTTAATATTCATGGGCGTGAACGTGTGTCCGTGTACTGCTCCCTGGCCTAGCACATCCCTTCCCTCCCCATCCTCACATCATCTCCACATGCAGAGGTGAAGTGCCCTGTGCAGCCTCCCTGCTGACAGTGCCTGATGAACCATGAGGAAGATGACTCCATCCGAGATGGGCCTCTCTCAGCGCTAGCCCGAGAAATAACCAGTAAAGGTCACGGCTGGCATAAACTATGAATGATGTCCTGGTTAGAAAGACAGTGGGAGTTCTCCCGCTGAAATACCTGCTCAGAGCGACAGCACAATGACCTCTTCATGGCTACTGAGCACTCACTGAACGCGGAACGAATGCATTAGAATGGAGTCGCTAATTACAGTAACTGGTAGTACTGTATTTCGATGTGTGCGCGCTGCCCTACAGAAAACAGGGCCAGCGAGCTCACATCATAGCTGTTGCCATGCTATGTAATCACTGTCGTCGCCCAAGAGCTCGCCGATACAGCCTAATACACGAGTTAGAATACTGCGAACACCAGCACAGACGGCAGAGAATGGGATTCTGTTCCATTAATAAGGCTCATCTGTCTCCCTGCGTGAATGTGTATAATCTAAGCATTGTTTACTCTCCTTCTTCATTTTCTCTGCAAATTTCTCATTTGCCAAAAGCTGCTTACTCATAGCCGTTCTCTGGAGAGACGGGGAGCCAGACAGCACAATGCGGCCGTGCTGCAGAGACTGAATGAAGATCACACAATGCTACAAAAACAGTCTTTGCTGAGGGATGCAGTGGACCGACCGGGAGTGGCGGGGAAGGTGGCGCTATCTGATGAAGCTCTGCTGAATCGTACCTTGTTCCTGGGTCAGCAACCAAACACATCATCCTTCCCTGCAACACAGGGAAAAAAAGTTGGGGGGGGTAAAGAAAACGACTAAAAAAAAGTGTCCCCAGAATTGCTGCGCAGGCGTTTTTCTGTCACCAACTCAAACAGTAGCGCATGCACAGGCCTATATGTGGGTGTTTTTTCTTTCCTTTTCTTTTTTTTAAGGGGGGGGACGACG
Organism: Mallotus villosus; assembly: GCA_903064625.1. NCBI lineage: Eukaryota > Metazoa > Chordata > Actinopteri > Osmeriformes > Salangidae > Mallotus > Mallotus villosus. The sequence continues at coordinate 185,143 of CAEFZP010001780.1, forward strand.
ACTTCACAAAACCTCCTTTTCTGAACCTTTCTATAGATATTTCTGCCAATTAACCCCGGCCGGGGAGAGATTTGCCTATCTCAAGCCCCAGCTTTGCGCTTGTGCGGCTGCCGGCGTCACTCTCCCTGCGTCTCAGGTATAATTTGCATGGCTCGGTCAAGGCTAAACTGAGGCGCATGGAGCGATGCAGTTTGAAGGCCTCTCCGCTTTATCTACCGGCTCCTAAAAGCCAGCTGTATTTGCATTACTTTTCATTTCCGCCAGCGCGGCAGCGCCGGTGATAAAGGGAGAACAGCACACAGTACCAACCTTCCTCCACAAAGAAGGCTGAGGATGACGATTAGCATACGGAGATGCAAGGACACGTCGTCTGGCCCACACGGTATTCTTCGGGGGCTGTTTTTTTCAATCGATTTAGCACATTTCTCCAAACTCAGGACAATGTCTTCCAAACTGTCAACGCAGCCTTCATGCCTGTTGTTACACGAGGGAGACACACCACAGTACACAACACAGTACACAACACAGTACACAACACAGTACACAACACAGTACACAACACAGTACACAACACAACTCGCAACCCAGAACACAACACACAACACACACAGTGCGTCACAAATCTCACAGCACTCAATGCCGTTAGCTGACATCCGTCGGGAGAAGAAGAATCGACAATCCTATGATCTTTCCTTAACAGTAAACTGGCGGATCCCGAGTGAGGACAGTGCTGTCCCTCCTGTTGCTCCTAGAGGACCTGTCTTCACAGGCTTTGTCACGACTCCCGAAGCCAAATCTTTTATTTATCACCTTTTAATCATGCAGAGGATTGATGAAATTTTGATTGCCGTACATTATTCAGCATGTCCCCTAGGTAGAGGTCTGCTCCTTGCCTTTGACATTGGGGCAAAAATGAACACTTATCCACCACCTTTGTGATATCTATCTCCATATTCACCAACCAGTAAAGAGGTATTGAAAAATAGATATGTGTATTTGTCCCCTTCATAACAATGACAGCCTATATACTGGGCTTTATGGATCTGGGATTTCAAGTCCTCAACGATTTACGCTTTTAAAGACTGGAAGCTCATGATAGGTTTACCTTTGGAAGAATAAACATTTCCATTTTTACACACTCTGCTGTTTCCGACCTGCAGTTTTTTATTTCATGAGTGTTTAGGCTTTTGAAGGGTGACCTTCAATTCATATATCTATTGCTGTAACTCTCAATGAATATCTCTCTGGGACCTCTGCGAAGCAGATAACATTTCGTTTTTATGTCTTGCAGTGAATCAAGTCACTTTTATGCCAACGTTTTTCCCACAATTCAAACAAAATGAGAACGTTAGCATTCAGGTCTAGTCAATATAGTGTGTGCTCTTCCTCTCTCCTCTCTCGTCTGTGTTGAATCTGGACGTCGGCCAGAGAACAATTTGAAGGTAAATAATATGTGTTGAATACGACAACAGCTCGCCTCGCGATTTATAAGGTGAGCAAAATATACCTTGGAGCATCCTTGATATGAAAAATAACAAAAGCAAATCTATAAAGACCCCCCCCACTCCTTCCTCCTCCTCGTCCTCACCCCACCACACCGACCCCATGTCCCCTTTGGGAAGCTGACTGTTCCTCCCCTGTGTGTCCTGTTCTGTGACCTTAATCAGCTCCACGGTAGCATCCAGTAATGTCCAGTAATCCCAAACCATTTATTCTCTTTGTTCCTTTATGACGGCTGAACCTCCAGCTAAGGCTCATCTGAGTGAACCCCTAAAAGATGCACTGAGTAGAGCACACCTAGGCAGAGTATGCACTGTGCACGCGTCTCTCTCTGTCTGTCTGTCTGTCTGTCTGTCTGTCTGTCTGTCTGTCTCTGTCTGTCTGTCTGTCTGTCTGTCTGTCTGTCTGTCTGTCTGTCTGTCTGTCTGTCTCTCTCTCTCTCTCTCTCTCTCTCTCTCTCTCTCTGTCTCTCTCTCTCTCTCTCTCTCTCTCTCTCTCTCTCTCTCTGTCTGTCCATCTCTCTCTCTATCTCACCTTTTCTCTTTCTCATACTCACTGCCTCATTCTCTCCATTTCTTTCTTTTTATCTTTTCCTTTATCTCTCTCTCTGGCTCTCTCTCACACACGCATCACTCTGTCTCTCAATCACAGACACACTCTGTCTTTTTCTCACTCTTGTCTTGCTTCTATCTCTTTCGTTCACTCACTGTTTGACTCAAACGTTGTTCCCTCTAACGGTTTTTCTTGCCAGTGTTCTGGTTCTGAGAATCTCACTCTCATCATTCTCAAGGGATAAAATGTTCTTGTCATTCTTGTTATTTCCATCCTGAAAAGACAGCGATAGAAGCAGTTAGAACTATTATCCTTGCTGTGGAAGTTCTGTGGTAGTTTTTTGTCACCATTCAGCCCTCTGTCTGTGTGTGTTTACTGGGTCATCATTTGCTACATCCAGTGGATGAGGAGGGGCAGCCGTGCCACTGTCTCTCAGGAAGGGGCATTATGGAGCAGCAGGAGAAACACACAAACACACAAACACACACACTCACACACACTGTCTCTCAGGGAGGGGCGTTATGGAGCAGCAGGAGAAACACACACACACACTCACACACACACACTGTCTCTCAGGGAGGGGCGTTATGGAGCAGCAGGAGAAACACACAAACACACACACACGCACACACACTGTCTCTCAGGGAGGGGCGTTATGGAGCAGCAGGAGAAACACACACACACACACACACTCACACACACACCCACTCACACACACACACACACACACACACACTCACACACACTGTCTCTCAGGGAGGGGCGTTATGGAGCAGCAGGAGAAACACACACACACACTCACACACACACACACACACACTCACACACACACACTGTATCTCAGGGAGGGGCGTTATGGAGCAGCAGGAGAAACACACAAACACACACACGCACACACACTGTCTCTCAGGGAGGGGCGTTATAGAGTAGCAGGAGAAACACACAAACACACGCACTCACACACACACACACACACTGTCTCTCAGTGAGGGGCGTTATGGAGCAGCAGGAGAAACACACAAACACACACACTCACACACACACAAACACACACACACACACTCACACACACACACACATCAGAATTCCCAGTGCATAGCAGTGTTTGAGATGCAGAGGTGGTTATTGTGATTCTATTAGTCTGTCCAGCGTGAACCATAAACGGACCCCAAGCACCCTGTCAAACCCCATCTCTAATCTGGGAGAGGAAGCGTGTCTGGATAATGGACTTTTCCCAGCGGGGACCAGAAAGACTGACTGCTGGATGAACAAGGTGGTTATGGAGTGAAAATCAATATATCTGGTTGTATAGATATTCAAAACGCTGGTTGGCTGGTGTCAGTGCTATGAAGAGGAGGAACTTCAGAGAGATCACATGCCAGAGAGATGGAGGGTTACTGAGAATTGACTCTCACAAGAAATAACAATGGCAGATTCTATATTTAAACCTCTAACACCTTAGCAACCAGACTCGAGTTTTTTAATGATGTAATATCCTGTTGTTGTGTCACTTTCCACTACACAGGTGATTATGTTGGAATCAATAGACTGTACGACTGTAATGCTAAACAAGAAATGACTGTAAAGCACAGTTTTTGGTGACAGCAAAGAAAATGAAAGTCGGTCTTCTTCACAGTTGAGAAAAAGATAGCAGAGCAACGGTTGCTGAATCATTTGCATTTTACTCCGGGAGCCGGTTTGATTTGAGTTACAACTTTAAACATGAATCCAGGCAGGGATGTACCTTGCCTGCTGTAATCATGTTTGTACCAGGCATTATATTCAGATTGAACATGATGGGTTTTCATTGAGAGCATCTCTCGAAGAGAGTGCAATAACCTGTAGCCAAATGAAAAAGTCAAAACAGTGGATAGGCTCACAAATATTGTCCATTCACATTCAGCTTATTGCAATTCAAATCACCACACAGCAAGGCAGACTATACCATATCAACATCACACTTCTACTAGAAAATCTTTCTTATTTTCTTTTGGTTCATTAGTCCCAGAATCAATATCCCAACTCCGAAAGCGCCTGCAGGCTGGGGTCTTCAATTGTACTTAATTAAAACCAAACACACAAACGTTAAAAGGCACATACGCTGTACATAGATGGACACATTATCGGCATTGGCGCCCCTGTTCTGTGATAGAGGTGATTGGGGTCTCACTACTTCAGATAATTGCCTTTTGCTGTGATTAACCCAGAATGAAACAGACAGCCAAACAAACCGCTTGATACCAGACTCTTCTTTTGCCTTTTAAAAAATGACTAAGGCTCTCGACCATGAACTCAATCTAGAGGGCAGAGATCGGCCTCATCATCGAAACAAGATTATCCTGTCGCCGTTCCTGAAGCCCACATGTGACGCCTCATGCTGTGCTCTTTCTTCATCAGATGAACAGTGTCCTTTTAGCCGGCCAGTGTGGGGCCATCGTCGGACAATAACTCACCATGTTAGCGTGGCATGGGGGTGCTGACCTCCCCCCTCTTCAATGGGAAGCTTTGAGGCAATCTGTGATGTTGTACAAGCCATGCAAATGGAGGCCAGTCTCTTTCGGTCTGCCCCCGGCGTTGCTCGAACAAAAGGGGCGATGGAATGATCACAGCCAGTGCTGTTTCATAGCTGGAGCACGATCACCAGCCTCGCTGTTTGCAAAACAAATCCGTGAACGGTGCTGGACAGTCATTTCCCTTCACTAATTTGCAAGTCCGCCCAGCGTTTTGATTTGTCAACAGCAGAAACACATCACAGTGTCGCCAATAGTATGGATAATCGGTTGATTCGGCGTGCGCGTGTGGTCGCAGCAGTAATGGCTTCCTTTGAAAGCACGTAGATAACATCACATTGTTTAGTGGTTTTATGGGATACAATTACAGAGGCTTACAAGTTCCTTACAAGATGATGTACAGTCATATCTCCTCACGTAACTGGGACTGCACACGCCATGCGGCCCCCAGACCACAGGTACCTGTAGTTACAGCTTGACTTGGCCATGCCTTGAGCTCCCAGGAGAAATCTATACTGCATTGATCTCATCCTCTTCAGGGCACCGACTTCAATTCTCTATCAAGGGGACCCATACGAGTGGAAACAACTATATAACTATGCTCGGTAATTGGCCGAGTCAATCGCACACTCCAGGTGCACTGTCAATAACACTGACCCACCTTGGCAGTCTGGTTGTGCTCGACAGTACAACCAGTTATGTAAATGTACTATTTCAACTGTTGTAGTATAGCTATGTCTCTCTATAAGGGGATATCAGGTTACAGTAAATACATGTATAGCTACTCTATCTCCAGTCCTCATTGTTTGGTCCATACTCTTTACATAAGGGTTTTTCTTTCATGAAAAAGACAAACAAATTGCTGTTTGTTTCTAGATTATCTACCAAGCACACACAAAAAGACATATGTACTTTTCACTTCTCATTCCACTCTTTGGTTGGTACAGTTTTAGACTGGGCACTGAACGTCTGTGGTAAGTGTTAGGGCAAAGTCTTCCTGAACAACATTACAGTAAACAGCTGCACTTTGTGGGAAATAAAAGCACAAGCGTTAAATTGACAAAATGTGTTCTATGTTCTCAGTGACTATAGACTGCTTTGCTGTCCTATTTGTGTGTGGTCTAGAAGTAGAATCAGTATTCTGTGTGGATCAAAAAGATTGTGGTACATTCTGGATTAAAGGTTTGTCTATTTAATTCCTACTGGGATCCTATGTACTACAATGTATGTGTTAATATTTAGACTTTGCAGATGAAAGGACTAGTTACAGAATATGATGTATTAATAATGATGCTGCTAGCCAGACCAAACTGCAGATAATATGTTTGATATCTGAATATCTAAGATCTTTGGTTCTTGTTTTGTTGTGTATTATTGTAAATTCACTTTACATGTAGTTCCAAGTTGATGAGGTGAAATTGAGCGGAGGGATTTTTACCCTTCACCTCAAGATTCAGGCGCAGTCTTAATCTTAAAATATGTGCCAACCTTGTTTTACTAGAATTTGTTATCATTTTACTTCTATTTAAATCAATAAACTGTAATTTTTTTCATAAATACCTTTTTTATTGTGCTAGTGTATTGTGAGACGTGCAGATAAACAGAGAGGTTGCTTTCAACAAGCATAACACAAATCTGTTACACAATGAATTTAAATTAGAATTGTCTGAATTAATAATAACAATGAAAAGGATTTGTCTGAAAAAAGAAGTAAGATAAATAAGATGGCATGGAAATCAGAACCGCTCTCTTCGTCAGCGGTGGTGAAGCATGCTTGTAAAGTATGCTTGGAAGCAAGAGCCTCCTATTTATTCCACTCTCTGACCGAGTGAACCAATTATTTCTGTTTGTTTGTTTTTTTGTGTATTGTTTACCACCTATTTCTTTTTCTGTTGGACCGAGGACACTGACATACTGCATGGGTACTGTATTACAGAAAAGCTTTACATAGAGTGCAGATGAAGAGTAACTGTGCGTGTGTGTTCTATTCCCTCCCCAGATGTTGGATGCCTAGGGCGGGGAAGGGAGATGCAACACTGCTAGCCCAAACGTGTAGGGAAGGGGGATGCAACACTGCTAGCCCAAACGTGTAGGGAAGGGGGATGCAACACTGCTAGCCCAAACGTGTAGGGAAGGGGGATGCAACACTGCTAGCCCAAACGTGTAGGGAAGGGAGATGCAACACTGCTAGCCCAAACGTGTAGGGAAGGGAGATGCAACACTGCTAGCCCAAACATGTAGGGAAGGGGGAGCAACACTGCTAGCCCAAACATGTAGGGAAGGGGGATGCAACACTGCTAGCCCAAACGTGTAGGGAAGGGGGATGCAACACTGCTAGCCCAAACGTGTAGGGAAGGGGGATGCAACACTGCTAGCCCAAACGTGTAGGGAAGGGGGATGCAACACTGCTAGCCCAAACGTGTAGGGAAGGGAGATGCAACACTGCTAGCCCAAACGTGTAGGGAAGGGAGATGCAACACTGCTAGCCCAAACATGTAGGGAAGGGGGAGCAACACTGCTAGCCCAAACATGTAGGGAAGGGGGATGCAACACTGCTAGCCCAAACGTGTAGGGAAGGGAGATGCAACACTGCTAGCCCAAACGTGTAGTGAAGGGGGATGCAACACTGCTAGCCCAAACGTGTAGGGAAGGGAGATGCAACACTGCTAGCCCAAACGTGTAGGGAAGGGGGATGCAACACTGCTAGCCCAAACGTGTAGTGAAGGGAGATGCAACACTGCTAGCCCAAACGTGTAGTGAAGGGGGATGCAACACTGCTAGCCCAAACGTGTAGGGAAATGGTTGCGTTATAAAGGGTACACTGGACACAAGGACATATATAGAAAGGTGGTTTATTATGACTCACAACCCCGACAAGGGTGCAAGGGAACAGAGAGTGGTGCCAAAGAAAAGATTACAACATCCCTGCCTGCCAAACCAAACACTAACTATACAGAAATACTACGGGTGGCACCCGCTCCTTTCCTAGTGTTCTGCAACATGTTGCTAACTATGTGATGGGTAGTGTAGACCCATGGGTAGCTTGCCTGTCCCCTTGTTCCTTGCCAGGGGAAACGTCAAGCTTTACACCATGTTTAGGCATAAAACGGAACCAATAATTAACGATACAAAAACAAACAGGGAGAACGTGTACAAACACAGAGATCGAACTGGTGACAACAAATCGGACCACATACACAACACTGTTCTCAGTCCCGACAGCTCTCTCTCGATGCTGAAGTGAGCGGCCTTAATAGACGGAAGCAGGGGTTGCCGATTGGCCATCGCAGAGGGACAAGGACAAGGTGAGTGGGTAGATGAGGGATGCGGCACGGGCCATCAGGAAGCGCCTGTGATGGAGGAACGTAGCGGGGAGGGGACGAAAAGAGGGGGGGAGAACATTCTACAGAACACAGACAACACAACCACAGGGGTTGTAACAGTGTGTGTGTGTGTGTGTGTGTGATTAGGGTGGGCAGGCATTTGGAGTAGGGGTTGAAGGTATTTGCTAAACCCACTTACCCTTGAGGGGGACAAAGATGGTGAAAAATGGGAGATAATTGGCATGATAATCAAATCTGCTTTTGTGTCCATGTCTTGAGGCTCTGCGCTCACTGTGACCATCGCAATCTGCTCAGAGCCTGAGAGCATATCACACTGTTCAAACATCTCAACATGTCTTTTAGGGATTTTGTGAGGATAATGTATTCAATTTAGGCATGCGCACATCCCTGTGGCATGTCTGAAAATGAGTGTTGTAACGGTAAGATTGTAACTGTGTACCGCATATCAGTTGTATACTAGTTTAGACAGACTTCAATATGAAAATGAATGCTGAATTGTGCATTGAAGTGTTTAAATTCTTTATTCTGTGATATCATGTCAAAAACTGGTACTCTAGTAAATATATTCCCAAATCAGCCAAAACAAGTCTGTTTCTGATATCCTGTTGAATTATTCACTGCCTTATGTAACCACACCAACACTACATACTAACTAGACCTTTGATTAGTTGTAGGCTGATGGTGCAAACAGCTCAATAACCTTGTCCAACCAGCCGCTGCTGTATTTCACAGAAACACTGCAGCCTGTCCAATATGGGCCGACCTCTTTAAACGTGCGTTGTGAAGCGCCGATAAGCCTGGATATCAAGACATGCTTTATTGATTTGACACTCCACAATACTTGAAACCGTAACACAAGACACATCAGTCACTGTTCATTATTAGATTTACCATGCTGATGGTAACAAAGGAAGTCTATACTGGTCACCCTACGTAACCGATTGGTGATATTTCACCAGGAACTTACCAATGACTGTCCATAGCTCACTCCACCTATTGGGAACTGCACTGAGGTTGTGCAACTGTCAGCACTGAGGCTTGGAAAAAAGAGACTTTGAGTCTAATCATCTGAACGATTATCAATGGAGAGGTGTACAGTTTCCGATGACTGGGAGATTGAATTGCTGAATCTGGGTTGAGCCCTTGTGTTTTGTTCCTGCTCACTGAGGTAACAAGACAACCACCATCACCATCACGGTGTGGCTGACTCACCCCTGCAAGTAGATGAGTGCAGGGCCACCTGGACTTCAACTTCTTGTTCGTTTCATTCGGGGTTGTTTGCTTGTTTGAGTCCCATTGGAACATGTTGAATTCAAGCATGATACATGCGTGTGGTCGTGTCACGGGTGTCATGGCAACGCTTGTCAGCCTCTCTTTCTTCGTCACCAGCGGACTCACATGTTTCATCTTGGGTCCTCTGACTCACGCATGCAACGACCACATTTCATAAACACTGCTTTAGGGAGCTATAGGCTACCACTGCATACACCTTAGCCCATATATGGTCTGTGGGACCCATTTTCAATGTTTACTAAGGGAACAATTATTACTGTAAATGAATTGAGTTTTCAATCTAAGACTTGTTGGCCTTGGGTCATTATCTGTGAAGCATGACATGTTAGTATGTCAAATTACACAATTTCATTCAAAACACATTTCCACATTGATGTTAAATGTGTTGTGTTTTTGTACTCAACGATAATACAAGTGTTTTTTTCCGAACCACAGTTGTTCAGACCAATCAGAGTCATTTAAGGAACTACTGGCAGCAACATCGTGGCTGAAGATAGCCAGTGATACACAGTGACAGACAGATGGTTCATCCAATCATCTGCCAAGTATTTAGTGAAAGGGCCTGCCCTTGTCCAAACAGTTTTCAAGGACGACTTCCCAGATGAATATGAGTAACAAACCATGTGGCAAGTCAAGTTAGCTGGTTCATGCGGGAGAGTCCACAAGTCAAATGAAGTCACGTCAAGTCAAGTCTCACTAGATAAAACTGATTATCCCACAAACATTAGGAGAGTGACACAAATGTAATCCCCACACAAGGGTTAAACAGACTACTTTAATGATCTGATACACTGCCCAAAGAAGGAAAGAAACCCACACAATGTACAGTGGAGAAAAGGAAGTTGCGACACATGTAAAGTCCATTCACAAATGATGAGGAGTGGACCACAGGCGACAGAAATTGAAATGTAGTTATATTAAAATAATTGAAGGCAAAAATATCTAATACAGAAAACACAAACTATTTTTATATGTAGCATAGACTGGATATGGTGTGCAGGAGTTATGTTCTGTTAGTACACGTCACTAACCAAGGACATAAACAAGAGCCAAGGAAAATGAAGAAACAAAACACCAGTCAACATTCATGAAAAAAACTCAACAAATATTACAGTCATGTTTTTAAATGATTCCTTTTGATTTATACTGCTGTGGAAACCTAATGTGTACACAGCTTCCACATCGCTCTTACATTAAGGTCGAAGAGCGAAGTAGTTGTTTGCATTCCAAGTAACAGCCTTAGGTCCATGCTCATAGAAGAGCCAGCTCCTCTGTTCCCAAATTGGAATCCATGGCTTCAGAAGCAGGAGCAGGAGACTCTGACACTGTCTCAAAAGTACAACAATCACTTTTAGTGATCCTAAAACAATCTGTGAATGTTCGTGGTTTTCATGTAAATACCATTGCTTCACAGGACAAGGGACAGGTGTTTAAGTGGGATGCATGTCTTCCTTTTAGTATGAAAAGCAGAGAGCATAATAGGCTAGCCAGATAGCATTGTGTGAATTGAGTGGAATGTCTAAATAGGATTAGGATTGCAAATCTCTCAATATTTCTTGTAAAAAGAGATACTGAACAGGAGACACTAGTCTAGCGGCATCCTTTCTCATCCTGGTGAAATAATAGAATTTCTGCTTTTAACTGTTTGTGATATAATATTGGGGATTTGTGTCTTATTGTATTTTTGACATGCATCTTGATTGATTGATAATCCAATTCAGGTGAACACAACTCTCAACTCACCAAAGAGAAAGGCGGACATTTGATGGCACTAGGAGCCCAGCAACACAGACTGTGACATGACGGAGCCCTGTGAACGGTCAGGAGAGATTATCCTCTGGAGTCTGTACTGTCTGTGGAGTCAGTCCCCCCCCACCCCCCCCCCACTGGATGTATGAAAGGACTTAATGACACGTGTTCCAGTGAAGAGGAGGAGAGGAAGTTTGCCGTCACCAATGGAAACACCAACGTGCTCGGCAGCAAGTGGAATATTTCCAGAGAAAAAACCCTCACAGCAAATAAACAGCTGAAGACTGGGACTAAGACTAAGTTCAGTTTCCTAAGTAAAATGTTATCCTGTTTTTTTTCTTTATTGATAAATGACTGATAATACGACTTCTGTGATTATTATTCATGGGCATATACTGTTATGGGGCTGCGTAAGTAAACAACTATTTAACGAACCATTGGGTTTTACAACGTGAATACAAATAAATACATTATGTTCCCTGCTAGGTCCAATGTTGCAATATTACGTAATTTCCTTTAAAAACAAAAACAACTAAATAACAAACCCTTTCATTTCTGCTTCCGAGGCCTCCTACAACATCTGAAAAGCTAGAAAAAAAAGGATTTTCCATATTTGGGCTTTGTAGGGTTCAATTATCCATTTCATCAATTTCTTGTTCATCATGGAAAAATGGTTTCATGAATCAACTGTCTATTTCAAATTAATTTACTCCTCTCTGGCCTAGGAAATTAAATCATGAGAAGAAATAATACACAATACTGAAAATGTCTGACCTTTTTTATAGAGAAGATATGTGCAAATGTTTGATGGTAATTGCCTCCAAGCAGTCACCTCTTGTTTGATTGCTAGCAGTGATTGTTTGAGGCCTTCACCTGTGGTAATTGGGTGTCACTGCACTTGGTTATCCAAGAGACACTGTCATCACAGCAATTTTCAAACATAATTGTCATTCCACAGTCTGTCATATTTTGTGTGTGACTTTTGATTCTCTTTTAATTGACTTGTTCAATCGACCTTTTATCCCTCTCTTTCTCTCCTGCACGCACACCACACACACCACACCACACACACACACACCACACACACCACATCACACACACCACACATACACCACACTACCCACACCACCCACACCACCCACATCACCCACCAGACCACACCACACACACACACACCACACACACCACACACACACCACACCACACACTACACACCACACCACACACACCGCACCACACCACACACACCACACACCACACCACAAACCACACACCACACCACAAACCACACACCACACCACACACACCACACCACACCACACCACACACACCACACACCACACACACCACACCACACACACCACACACACCACACCACACACACCACACCACCACACCACACCACACCACACACACACACACACACCACACACACCGTTTCTTTACAGCCTTATAGCTCCTCTGTAAGCCTGTTAACACGGTTAACATTGCTATTTTGTCTCAGTGTAAATTCCTTACAGGGAACCAATATGAACCTACTCCACCTGACGAGACACTGTCAAAATACACTCACTCCCCGACGTGCTCCGTGGATTTACACTTGACGTTTTATCACCCAACTAGCTACCGCTGCATTATTCATAGGGCAGTAAGCCCATACTCTGAATGCAGACTCTCCTATACACCCACTGAGGGCTGACTGACACCATTGTCTGTGGTGACTTTGTTAACATTCTACAGGAGGGAACATAGGTCAAAATACCTCGTTACACTTCTGCCAGGGGCTGGAACACCACCAAAGTGAAAATGAAACACAACCGAAGCTGTGCTGTTTGGGTCTCTGTAATTGGATAAACAGACGTATTGAGCAGGTTGGTTGTGGTAACATGGCCGTGAAATAACCCTGCCGATCAGTGTCAAAAGTTTATCTAACGTGGTTCCACTCTTCACAGGACACAAGGGTTTCCTAACTAGGTTTCCTTTAAAACACATGCACAACATGCAGAACGCAGTAGAAACCAGTTTACTACTCAGCTTGATTGGAGACTAAAACGATAACACATAATTTGCACATACACTGTAATTATAATATGTGCTGATACTATAATCGTAACATGTACTCTACACATCATTGAAAAAACATCAGCCTAGACTCAAGTGCCCCACATAAACTGTGTGGTTTAAATAGCTCAGTTTCTGTCTCCTGTAAGGGATTAATAGGACTGAAGAGGAGACTCTCCTCTGCTTGTTTGACACACTAACCTTTCCCAGGTCTTCTCCAAATGGCAAAGGACCAGGGGAACAGCAAGACAGCCACGCAGTGTTCCTAGCCTGCTGCTTGATCTGATCGCAATCGTCACATGGAGCGAGAGGGACGCAGGACGAGTGTGTGTGTGCGTTCACACTGCATCCCACACAACCCCTGTCAACCGCACACACACACCCACACACCCACACACCCACACACCCACACACCCACACACACTCTCTCCCATGCAGCCCTTGCCTACTGTAGCACCTCCAGCTGTGCTAAGAATCTCCACGGCAACCAAGCCTCCAGCTCTCCCCCTCCCCTGTGTAGTTAGCATCGTTTGTGTATGAAACAGAAATCGTCCACAGTTTGATATAATTTAATGAGTTGCGTGTTCACAAAGTGGCTGATTCAACGTATTTTCTCCACGTGTGTGTTTTCTCCATTATGGAGAGCATCTGTCAGATTGCACATTGGAATGTCTCGTAATGTGTAAATGTGTTGAAAGAGGCCAATCTTGCTAAGAGCTTATGTTGACGCTCAAAGCATTTCTCAATCACACCTTGTGCTTTCTGTGATGAACAAAAACATGCTTATCAGCATCTCGCCAATTCAACTTGATGTTCCTGTCATCTTCTCATCCTCAAACTGCTGTGGTAGATAAGGAAAGATGACGTATTAAAAGCAAATCACAGAGAGGCCGAGGAATTCAAGGAGCTCAATGGACATGGGTGAAATGTTAACTGCAGTGTATTTCCCACCTTCCCTGTGTTCACTTTCAACGCTGACGGCTACTTCAGAGAAGCGATGTGACTGTGAGGGTGAGTGCTCAACATAGCTCCAGAATGTTCCTTTCCCTGCACCATGTCAACCTGACATCTGTGTTCCAGACGGCACAAGGCTAGCAGTGACTGACAGACAGCTGTGCTAGCTGACAGGCCCGGACTGGACAGAGGCAGAAACACATTTCACACCAACACATCTGCACAAATGTCCAAACACACACCTGCTGAAACACTTAGCTACTGATGCACACAACTCTCATATACAAATAGACCAGCACAAGCTCACACAACTACACACAAACACACACACAGAAACATCACAACCACACACACCAGCCAACATGATTCTAAGATCCCGAGAACCGCAACAATTTCATCCATGACAGCAACGCCAACCTCTGTGATTTTCAAAAGTTGATGACCAGGAGGAGAACATGCAGCTGTCAGGATGCTGTCCTCCGTCCTGCTGTCACCACGCTGTCCTCCGTCCTGCTGTCACCACGCTGTCCTCCGTCCTGCTGTCACCACGCTGTCCTCCGTCCCGCTGTCACCACGCTGTCCTCCGTCCTGCTGTCACCACGCTGTCCTCCGTCCTGCTGTCACCACGCTGTCCTCCGTCCTGCTGTCACCATGCTGTCCTCCGTCCTGCTGTCAGGATGCTGTCCTCTGTCCTGCTGTCACCACGCTGTCCTCCGTCCTGCTCTCACCATGCTGTCCTCCTTCCTGCTGTCACCACGCTGTCCTCTGTCCCGCTGTCACCATGCTGTCCTCCGTCCTGCTGTCACCATGCTGTCCTCCGTCCTGCTGTCACCATGCTGTCCTCCGTCCTGCTGTCACCACGCTCTCCTCCGTCCTGCTGTCACCATGCTGTCCTCCGTCCTGCTGTCACCATGCTGTTCTCCGTCCTGCTCTCACCACGCTGTCCTCCGTCCTGCTGTCACCATGCTGTCCTCCGTCCTGCTGTCACCATGCTGTCCTCCGTCCTGCTGTCACCACGCTGTCCTCCGTCCTGCTGTCACCACGCTGTCCTCCGTCCTGCTGTCACCACGCTGTCCCCCGTCCTGCTGTCACCACGCTGTCCTCCGTCCTGCTGTCACCACGCTGTCCTCCGTCCTGCTGTCACCATGCTGTCCTCCGTCCTGCTGTCACCATGCTGTCCTCCGTCCTGCTGTCAGGATGCTGTCCTCCGTCCTGCTGTCACCACGCTGTCCTCCGTCCTGCTCTCACCATGCTGTCCTCCGTCCTGCTGTCACCATGCTGTCCTCCGTCCCGCTGTCACCACGCTGTCCTCTGTCCCGCTGTCACCACGCTGTCCTCCGTCCTGCTGTCACCACGCTGTCCTCCGTCCCGCTGTCACCATGCTGTCCTCCGTCCTGCTGTCACCACGCTGTCCTCCGTCCTGCTGTCAGGATGCTGTCCTCCGTCCTGCTCTCACCATGCTGTCCTCTGTCCCGCTGTCACCATGCTGTCCTCCGTCCTGCTGTCACCATGCTGTCCTCCGTCCTGCTGTCACCACGCTGTCCTCCGTCCTGCTGTCACCACGCTGTCCTCCGTCCTGCTGTCACCACGCTGTCCTCCGTCCTGCTGTCACCATGCTGTCCTCCGTCCTGCTGTCAGGGCCCGTGCCGCTCCTCCGGGGGAGCTCATCTTGAGATCCGAGCGGACGTTCACGACATTCAGAAGAGCAAGCCGAGCAGGAAGATCATGTGTGTGCGGACGCAGCAAACTCCTGCAGTCTAATCGGTTGTGACAAAGTGCAGCGTCTCTTCGAGGCAGGATAACAGACGGAACGCAGTGATCTGCGTTACGGATTCCCCCCCTGAGGACATTGATGATGACAGAGATCTCTGATGAATCGCAATGCGTGGTCACTGACCCCGGATGGGCCGCGGTGGGGACGTGCGCCGTGCAGCCTGGGCCCGGCGGTCGAGCTCCGCTCTGCGCAAGAGGCTGGTGTGTGTGTTTGTGCTTGTGTGTTTGTGTTTATGAGAGTTTGAGCATGTGTGGGGGTTTGTGTGAGTTTGTGGGTGTTTAAGAGAGAGGTTGTGCGTGAGTGCGCGTGAGCATGTGTAAGGTTGTGAAGACTCGACTTGTCAATTATCAAGGATGACAGCACTCAGCCATTTGACAGCACTCAGCCATTTTCACAACCCCTGTGTCCCTCCCCGAGGCCGTCTGAATGACAGTACCCTGGGTCAGTTCTAGTTCCTTCCACCCCCCGCTGGGTCATGAACCACACACAGTCTGAACGCCTCACTGTTGGGGACTGTGTACACTGATAAATGGGAGTGAACACTGAACAACAAAAAAGAAAATAAATATATTAAAAAGTTCTTAACGCGCTGAGTGGTCTTTGAAGTCAAGTATTCAGTGACACGGGTGAGTTATATCCCCCTTTGGGACAACGTCATCCAGCTACTCCGCGCAAGCGGTTGAACTTGAATAATTGAACGACATAAAAGACGATGTGAAGGATGTGTTGGCTGAAAATCAATAGAACGTCCAGGCTCATACGTTTTCCCCCCTGGCTGTGTTGACACCTGCAGTCCTGTTAAAAGACTCACTCCTTCTCCCCCCGGGAGATGGAAGAGATCGTCAGATCCAAGGGCTCAGATACAGCCAGCCTTTTCCCCACAAAGAACGTTTGGAGCGGATAAGAAGAAAAGTACCATTCAAGGCCGTTTCACTCTTGGCGCCGTGGAGAGAAGGAGAGTCCGTCTGGACCGACAGACAGAGAGGCTCTTCACGCGGTGAACCAGGAGAAGTTCGTCTTGATCGGGTTTAAGTTTTTCGGCAATGAAACGTACAGCAAGTCTGACCCGTGACAAACGGACCCTCCGGTCTGGCTCTCGACTCCCTCAGTCTCCCCACTCTCACGCCACAAGATTCATGAGCAGAGCGGCTCTGGCTGGATCACTCCATCTCTGACTGCAGCAGAGCTATGTCTGCAGATTTATGAGCAGTCAGGGATCTACACGAGCCCATTAACCACGGGGGACAAGGAGGAGGGAGAAATATAGGAATTAAACGGATATGCAAGATTACATCCGTCGACAAGATTCTTGGGTTTTCCTTTCAGGGAATAATGTTGGGACTCACAGGGAAGCGGTTTGGTGAGGAACAGAATAGCTGTTGTGATGGTTTCACTGCTGTATGGAGAGTGACTGGTTCTGTGGCATGACGTTTTGTCTTCATTTCAAACCCCAAGGGTATCCAGCAGTTAAAGACATGAAACAATATGATTTGTCTGAACGTGCACTGTATTTTGGTTTGCGTACATGTGTGTACTTGTGTATGTTTATTTGTGCATGTCTGTGAGCACATAGGCCCCGGCCGGCTTGTGCGAAACGTCGATGTCAGTAAATAAATCTCTCGCTTTGTCGATTTTGATCCCACACACACACACACACACACACCTTACCCTCCCAAACTACACACACAACCCAGACGCAGTGAGGCGTGTTCCCCTTAGTCTCCAAACTTCTGGAGCGCCACCGCGCTGATCCAAGCACTTTCGTCTATCCAAACCCAGATATGTGTAGTCATTTAAATGACGTGACAGGTACATCCTCACTTTGACAGAGGCGGGCTATTACAATGAGCCTGTGATTCATGCTATGGGCAGGAGTGAGACAGCTTTGCCAGTTCCAGTAGCAGACAATCCCTTTCAGTCAGGCTCATTCCCCTGGAACAGACGGTGAAACCGCAGTGTAAATGGTGTCTCCGGTAGGAGTTCCAGCGTCAGTGCAACAGCTGCTCGGAAGAATTGAACAACTTCATCTGGATTCCTCCTGCTGCTCTGCTGTGAAAGGTTGAAATGTGCGGAGGAATCGCGGCAGTTCGAGGTCTTTGAGTGGAATACTCACTCTTATTGGAATTGATTCCAACTTGTGAGGTCAAGATCTGTTCATTCGGCAGACACTTTGATTCAAACTAACCTGTTTGGGGGGATTTGAACCTGCAACCTTTTGATCTAGTGAGCTATGCCCATCCCCGTGGGATAGAACTCGGCTTCAAAACAACAAACGTCACGTTCAACTTGTCGGCGTTCATGTGTTTCTTTATCTTTAAACAACGATAATGGAACACTCAGTAAACACGATTCGTTGATCTATTCATTGTGTTTACATTCCCACTCCCTCCTTGACAAGGGCCTGAGTCACACTGCCTTCAATTGGATTCAAAAAGACACAAATTAGTCTTCTTTATTCCAACAGTCCAATTTCACGGGGAGAAACGATCACTTTGTTCCAGCGGTGATGTTGTTTTGTTGTTGTGGCGCTCACATATACTTTTGCATTCCCGACCCCCGTGACAAAAGTAGTGAGTTTATCCTGCTGATGATTCACCGAGGGAGCAGCGTTTTGATGAAGGGTTCTGTTTCTCCTCAGCAGAGATTGTCTTTTCAAGCTGCTGTTTTCTGTTGTCTCAAATAGCACGAGTGCCTGCTTGACATAATTACAAGACATGAGAGGGCTTAATGACATTCATTAATGAACACAGAAGATCAAGGCTGTGAGTCGGTATAAATATAGAGAGTGGAGAAAAATAACAACATGCTATACCGTCTTCCCTTATATCCTCATGAGTCATTATCAAATCTGATGGCAAAGGGTAACCGGCTGTAAATATATGTTCTCACCTAAAGTTCAAACTCATTATTTTCAGCCCTGTAAAAAATATCAACAATAATTGTTACGTCATGTTTGGCATGTCCAACTACACGTGGAAACGACACATTAAACTGAGTGAATTTAATTCTTTAGACTCAGCTGCTGCCAATCATGCCATTGAACATCAAAATGACAAGCGTAGGAGTGTGGTTTCCACTGTGTTTTGTCATTTGAGTGGGCTGTTTTTCTCTGTTTGCTTTGTCTGTACTTACAGTCAGAGAGAGACACATGGAGAGAGGCTGGGAGAGAGAGAGGCAGAGAGAAAACAGAGATAGAAACAGAGTGAGAGACAGAGACAACAGCACAAAACACAACAAAACATCCCTACATGCCCACCGGTGGCTCCTGTATAAAGAGTGTAAGTGCCCCTAAACCCCAGTCCCTATCTAGAGGCACTTTGGATGAATTCTGAACCTTCTTTACAAAGTGTTTTGTCAAAGAGTGCTTTTCAGGTACGGCAGAACCTGGGTGCTTTTCAGGTACGGCAGAGCCTGGGTGCTTTTCAGGTACGGCAGAGCCTGGGTTGTATCCGTGCAGGAGGCCTCTGCCTCACCCACAGCACTGTCTGTCCCTGACCTCTCTGATACCTCAGTCGTAAATGTGTCTAAATGGAGTGTCTTAAATAACCTATGAATAATTTCACATATTGTAACCCCCTCAGAGTAGGGGGAACAAGGTTGAATTCTGAATAGCAGAGTACAGGAGCTCATTAGGGTCTATGAGCTTCCTGGGTGGGGCCCCGGGCCACCCAGTTAGAACCTAAATGCAAGCAAAATGGCTTTTACGAATCCACACTAATGGTTTTCAAAAACCTGACTAAAGAGACCTGATGATGGCACAATAGTCACGTAATGAAATCAAATGAGATCCCTCTGTCTCATCTTGTCCTATCCGTTTGTAACTGCGGGCTAAGCATTCGTCTGCAAGTGATTCATCACAGCTCTTTATGAGTCATTCGCCCCGGAAGATTGTGTGTAATAAAGACAGAGGAAGAGAACAAGAGAGTGTGATCACACATGGGGCCTGCTGGTGTGGCGGTCTAACCCAATAAGACTCACTGGGTGGGTCACAGATCGGTGACCTACCCGGTAGAATGTGTGTGTGTCGTGCACACACACACATACACACACACACACACACACACACCACCTCTGGTGATTGAAGCAATGTCATACACGTTACCCTGCTGATAGAGACCTCTCTGTCTTCGGGACTGGTGGGCTGGGATAGATGTGTTGTTGTTGAAATGGTTGGGTTTTCCAATGTGGTGTGTCTGTGGTGCATGAGAGGGGTATAGAGAAGCAATAACCCAGAAGGCTTCCTGTTGATGGCTGTAGATAGTATGCATCGTGTTTTTGTTATTTATATAGTATGTATTTTAAGCAAGTTTTATTATATTGCGTCACTTTCATTTAAGTCATTGGATTGAAACATTCTACATTTGTTCCACAGCACAAAAGATGGTTTCGTAAATTGGGTTTAACTCAATGGCAAGCGCTCTCCCTGCAGAAGTTAAAAACAACATCAACATCTCCCTTCCCTATCAGGACTTCATGGAATAACTCCCTTTTTCCAGACGTCTGGGCTGCAGGGTGCTTCGAAGAGGTCCTCTGCTCCCCAACAGTCTCACAATCCTTGCCTCTCGCCACTTTGAGGGTGAGAGTCTGGCGTGATATACACCTTCACATTAGGCCTTGACAGGAAAGGGTTGTTTTTGATGAAGTGCTGGGCTTCGGTGACAGCCTCCTCTCTCGTGAAGAATATTTACACAGCCTCAAGTGGAGGGCGGGAAATAAATGGCCTGGTGGGTGAACCGCAAAGCCAACAGAGACGCTCACTCCCTCACCACAGAGGAGGAATACAGGGGGGGAGGGAGAGGGGAGAGAGAGGGAGAGCAAGATAGAGAGGGGAGAGAGAGAGAGCAAGATAGAGAGGGGAGAGAGAGGGAGAGAGAGAGTGAGAGCTGGAGAGAGAGGGAGAGAGAGAGAGAGCCAGGGGGATCAGAGAGTGAGAGATCTGTCTTGATACCATCTCTCTATTCTGCTAGCAGTTCTAAAAAATGCAGTCATGGTGCAATTATGTACCAAGTCAGGACAGAAAGATGAATAGCTCTTGCTGTCTGATTGGATTGTTGATAGGCTTGAGCAAAGATCTACACTAGATAGATCCCACCTTGCAACTGATTCGGAAACCAGAAGGTTAAAATGTTATAGAATGTTAGTTCTGTGGTCTGCTGCGATTTGCTGCGATTTGCTGCTATTTTGACCCAGTTGTAGCCGTTTCGCCCGCCCAAGTCTGAAACACAATTCTATGACAGGGGGAACGGCATGTGATGTCTGTGAAACAACCCATTCACTGTCCTGGGGAAAGGCTAGGGATTTTTTTACTCTCCTCAGCTCATAAATGGAGGAGGACAATTATGTGGCACCTGACAGTAATGGTTAGCCACTGGGCTCTTTCACCGGCTGCTATTTTTCCTCACCGTCACCACCGCCTCAATAAGATGTTCCTCCGAGCTTGTCAGGTCACTGTCTGACAGGGGCACAGAGTGGTCACCCTGAAAGCCTGCTGTTAAATGAAACACTCGGTGGATCTGGGAGCTGTCTCCGATGCACACGGCCCCAGGTTCTGGCTGCCATGCTGTCAGGCCCTTTCACCAACCGGGAGAAGTTCTCCACTCCTTAATTAAACTCAAAGTTAGTCTTTGGATGGGGATGGGTGGGTGTGTGTGTGGGTGGGTGGGTGAGTGGGTGGGAGTGCGCGGGAGTTGGATAATGTGCTGACAATCAGACTGTTTACTTCAACCAGGCGAGTTCACTGGTTCTGCTGAGCACGGTGTAATTAAGCTGTGCCTGGATGGACGGTGTGTAGGACGGTGTGTATAAAGACATCTGTTTATTTGTGCTCATTGCCAAGTTCTCCAAGAAAGTTGTTTGTTTCAAGTTTTCCTGGGAACTTGGGAAAGGAGCGTTGCCTCAGTGATTCCCTACTGCGGGAAGTCTTTTACACTTTGTTAGCAAAAACATGATCGGTGTCAATCAATTACATATTTGTTGATATCTTATCGCACAGTTATTATCATTAATATATATTTACAAGACAGTCATTATCATTCATTTATCATCATGATTCCACAACTGGCTTTAGTAGTGTCCCAAACATTGTAACTAAGTGTCGAGTTCCATTTAATGTAATGGCAATGTTTATGCAATAATGTGTAAAAATCGATTTTGCATTCATGCCAAACACACAAGGCAAAATATGTTTTCTTTGAGACACAGTAATTGAGGAAAAATACACACATTTAAAAACCACAGTTATCTCTGGCTCATTTCCATGGTGATTTTAAGTGTGAAATATTCTCACAGTCCTGGCTGTAACAACGTAAACGGCGTGACATTTTCTGATGTAGATCTATGCATGGACCTGCGTGAGGCCAATTATTTTACCATATACTGCTATTTTATATCAGTTTTTAATCTAACTGGCTCATTATCGTTCATCTCGTATCCCTTTGTAAATGTCGCTATCTCCAATTTGATCGTTTTTTGCACTCACACACATTTTTTATCCTTCATCTTGAGATTGATAGCATCAGTCAAAACAAGAAAAAAAACTACTGGCCGTAGAAAAAAGATCTCTCTCTCTCTCTGCCATTCTCTCTGTCTGTCTCGCCACCTAACTCACTCTCTATCTATGTTGTTGCCTCTTCCATATATCTCTCACAAAGAGCTCTCACCAACACACACATGCATGAAGACCCTGGAATTTGAATGAGGCCAGTCGGTGTATACCAGCCTCCTGTAATTATCATCCCGTCATAAGATGAGTATCATCAGCATGCTTTCAAATGACAGGATGATTACTAGTTAAAAGTAACAAAAGGAGAGGATTTTGTTCTTGGAAAGAAGGGTACAATTGAACAATTGTCTTCAAACTCATATTTCAACTAGCATACACTCAGCAATTACAGTAAGTGAGTTGTGGGGTTTTGGGGATCGCTTCAAACAGACATGGACAGAACATGAACATGCTTTCAAAGCCCCTGCTCTAAACTCCCAGAACCAGACAAACACAAAACAATGCATTGAAATGACCAGAATTGGGCCATGGCCATGGATGGAGGACATGACGACATGGTGAGCTGCTGGAGATCTGTCCAGTCCCCCTGCTCCCCTGCCCCCCCCTCCTCCCTCTATCCCCACCTACCTACTACCAAAACCCTGCCAGAGCACCACTTATCAGCTCTCCCAGAGAAGTGGTTGGCTACTGTCTTGGTTCATCCCTCCCCCCTCCTGCTCCCTCCCTCTCCACGGATTTCACAACATTCCTTCGTGTAGACGAGGGGGGCAGGTTAGTAATACCTGGACTGTTTTGACAATGCTCAGGAGCATCTTATCACTGGCAAAGCCCCTGGCTGTGGCCAGGCTGGGAGGGGGCCAGGGTGGAAAAGGGGCCAGTAAAGGGATGGAACCAGGTAGGGGGCTAGGGTTGGGGAGGGGCACGGTAGGGAGAGGACGGGTCCAGGGGAGGGAGGGGGTCAGGGGAGGGAGGGGGCAGGTGTAGGGAAGGGGACCAGGGTGGGGTGAGGGTGAAGCTGGGGAGCTGAGCAGTATGGAGGGGCCTTATCTCCGCATGAGCAGCCCTGCTTTCCCCTCTCCATCCCTCTGAACTCCACACAAGCCTCTCAGATTAACCCCAGCCCCCACTCCCCCTCCCCCCCCCCACACACAGACCTGCTTCCCTCAACAGTCGTCATTACCCTCATTATCACACTTACCAGACTGATGACTGCAGGACAAAGAATGGACCTTTTGTAGGTGAGGAGCTTTGTTCTGGTTCTGTGTGTGTGTCGGTGTGTGTGTGTGTGTGTGTCTTTGTGTCTGTGTGTGTGTGTGTGTGTGGGCCCTGGCTTAGCCATCTGGGGACAGCTGAGAGTGTTCACAGGGCTGCGAGGGGAAGTGGAGGCTGCTATGAACGGTCAGCTGGGAGTCTGATAACACACTCCTCTACTACACCCAGTCGCCCGCTCAACACAATACATCTGGCTGCATTGCTGCCCTCGGGAGACGCGAAGCAGAACAAAACAGATACAGGCTTTTTGTTCCCCAGCATGATCACGGGCGAGGGATAACTGACTGTGTTCCAGGATACGGTAGTCATGGCTCAGAGCTGGCCGACAGGACTCACATAGACTGGATACTTACAGTAATTGGATACTAAATTGAGATTTCAGTGTGAATTGAAAGGAAGTCATCGCTACACCTTGCACCTGCCACTCCCCCCTCTCACAGACATACGGTACATCTGATTTCATCAAAGGCAAACCAACCTTAAAATGTCTTCAAGATATTGTCGAATGCGAGTGAAAAATGAATAAAACGCAATCTCCCAATAACACATACTGCAGAAGAATGTCCCGTCATCGCCCCCTTACATCTCACGATGACAAGATGATTGTTTTCATAACAACCACAGAATCATTTGTCCAAAGTACCATCATGGTGTACTTTTGATTGATGGGCCGACAGTTGCTGAAGGTAAGCCCTGGGCATCTGTTGACTCGGGGACGACCAACAGGCGTCTTAATGAAATCCAAATTGGTTTATGCGAAGGCGTTATTCAAATCAGGCCATGTTTGTCAAAGCCACAGAGAAAAAGAGGAAAATGGTTTAATTAAATCCCCATAGTTGTCATTAGCGTGCGGTCTTGCTGAGCCCTGGTCACAGATTACATGTGAAGTGCTAAAAAGCTGACGAGCACTTTCATTCAAAAGTTATTAACTTTTTAAGCACCCAATTACGTCTTCTGGATTGCAAGCACACAAGTTATAATCATCTGAGGCAACTTTGGCTGAGAATCATTGTGCTTCTGAAGTACGGCCAATTAAGCCCATTTGAAGATGACAGCCAAGACACACACCATGTTGTGTCAATAGTTGCGCGTCTGCAAAACTGTTGTGCCCTTGACTCCGCAGTGAGGGAGGCGGAGTGACGGCCGTGCCACCGAACTGGCAGGAAAAGACTGACGGTTGTATGGAGGTGCATGGGGGATTTGACAGCGTTGGCTGCATGTGCTGTACCTTCTTCTGCCCGGCTCGGGATGTCTAGGGTGCAGCACAGCGAGAGGAAAGTTCAGATTAACTGGAGACTGTGGTGAGATTGTTTTTGATTTACCTTGCCTCTGGTCTGTAATCGAACTCTGTTGCCTGGCCTTATCCTTGTTCTGCACTGCACACTCAATCGGCTCAGAATAACAAAAACAACCAAAACATATATATATATTCTCTCCACTACATCGCTGCCAGACTTTGTGCTACCTTGTTCATGTTCCCTTAGTTATTTCCGGAACAGATAGAACATGCAGGCGTTTGATAAAAAGAAGGCATATCCGGAGGTTTGCTGTGTGAGCAGTAACCACACACCTTTCAGAACTTGGACATAAAACTTTCTTCCAAAGCCAGAGCTTAATTAAACATGTCAATTTCGTTGAACTTGAACAAATCACGCCAAACTGTTTACCTAACAGCTTGAGTGTGTGATTCATGAAATACTTATAGGCAGGTACAATATAGACTGTTCTTAGCCCAGTATTTTCAGCAAAATGACAATATGTATTTATAGTGATGCTTACCAAACCCTATCTGCAGGTGAGTAAGAGATGAGGTGAACCATGTCAAGTTAGACTTAGCATGTGTGTGTGTGTGTAGGGGAAGGAGTTTGTAGAGGGGGTGTTATTTGTCAGCCTAACATTCTGCTTCTCAGATGGGCAAAGGCATCGCCTGGTGTGAGTGTCATTGCCATGACAACAGGGGACTTGAGAGAGACACGGGGGTCAGTTGTCGAAAAAGCAGGGTGGTAAAAACAACGGAGTGGTCCGAGGCCCGGACGCCTCCCAGCGTGTCTCAGGGGCGGACTCTTCCCCGCCGGGCCCGACTCAGCATGGCCTCACAGAGCTCCTGCTGCGTGGGTAGGATCAGGCCAGCCACCTGTCACTGCCTCCTCGTCAGGGACTTCTCCCCGCTCCCTCCCTCCCTCTGTCACTCTCTCCCACCATCCCTTCCTCACTCACACCCTCCCTCCATACCTCCCTCCTCCCGCACTCACACCATCCCTCCATACCTCCCTCCTCCCTCTCTCCTTCACTCACACCCATCCCTCCATTCCTCCCTCCTCCCTCCTCCCTCCTCCCTCCACTCACACCATCCCTCCATTCCTTCCTCCTCCCTCCCTCCCTCCTTCACTCACCCACCATCCCTCCATACCTCCCTTTTCCTCCCTCCCTCCCTCCCCTCCCTCCCTCCCTCCCTCCCTCCCTCCCTCCCTCCCTCCCTCCCTCCCTCCCTCCCTCCCTCCCTCCCTCCCTCCCTCCCTCCCTCCCTCCCTCCCTCCCTCCCTCCCTCCCTCCCTCACACCATCCCTCCATACCTCCCTCTCTCCTTATCTCACACCATCCCTTCATTCCTCCCTCTTCCCTCCCTTACTCACACCATCCCTCCATAACTCCCTCCCTCACACCATCCATCCACCCCTATCTACCTCCCTCCATACCTCCCTCCCTCACACCATCCCTCCATACCTCCCTCTTCCCTCCCTCTCTCACACCATCCATCCACCCCTATCTCCCTATCTCCCTCGCTCCCTCACACATCCCTCCTCCAGAGGCCTGGCCCCCAGGATGTGATGCATGACTGCTTAAAGGAACGGGACCCGAGTGGGTATGCTCCTCTGGTCGTGTCGGCTCCCTCAGTTCCTCAAACGCTCGTTCCAAGAGTGACGGGAAGTCTTTGCCTATCATCCCTGCCCATTATTACGTCCATTCTACCGACTGGATATCTTTTCCTAAACGTCGTTCTAACTCTGAGACAGCCCAGTTTTCTAAGGCCAGTCTCCCCCCAAAAAATGTTTTACAGTAAATTGTACTAAAGTTACAAGTACTGTGCTGGAACTGAAGCTGGGTGGCACTTTTCCTCTTCCCAAATCTCACACTGTATTTCCGGTTTTTAAATAATTCAGGACAAGGACAACTACAAGATCCTGCAGAAAATGACTCAAATCCCCCACTAAGCCCCCAACCAGGCCTGACACCATGTCTCAGACGTAAAGCTGACATGCAAGTGAATAGCCCTCACCCAAACCCCTGGTTTGACAAAACTATATTTGCTTTTAATCTTCTTATTGAGTCCAACACTAGCCTTTTGAAAGACCAAGAATTTAAATCACATACAAATGAGCAATACTTCAGATTCCTCAGTCGGCCTGTCGCTCGGTGACCATATCCAATTTTTAGTGTAATTTTATCAGGCATGGGAAAATGGTCAGTGCACTGGGCAAGCTATCTGAAAGAGCTGCCATACTGGAGAGGTGAGGATAGAAGGCAGGGGAGACGTGGAAAGGCAATGGAGACGAGATGGGAGAGGAGATGAAGAGGGAAGCGAAAACAGAAGAGGAGAAGAGAGGAGAAGGATAGGAGAAGAAGAGAGGGAGAAAGGAGTGGAGAGGACAAGAGAGGAAAGGAACGGTTCTTGTTGCTGTGTGAACTTTCATGTGTCGCACTGTCTGAGGAGGACTTGGAACCCACCAACTAGCATGGAGCCCATTCTTCATTCTTCATTTATCTGAAACGTGTCACGGCTGTACAATGACTTTGAAATGAAAGCACTTTGCAAGTCCTCCATCATAGTACGCTGTCAAAGATATAAGAGCCTCCCACTGAGGCTCATGGAAATTAAATATTGAAGTACTCAAACGGAAAGGGTACAGTAGGGCATGTGTGAGAACGTTATGCTTTTTACCAGCAGTTGCATTCATTGAAGGAGTGTTGCATTTCCACGTACTGTAAACAACTCAACGACTTTTATCCTCACTGACACCGACTGTTTCCTCTTAGTTGTATAATTGGAAAGAGCAGAGTAAGTCATGTTCTTAACAATACTTAATTGACTCCCACAAGCAAAACGAAATACATCATACTCTTTTAGAAATATATTTGTTCAATATATTTTTCATCTAAACATCAATTGGGGTCATCATTACATTTGATTCTTAATAAAACCATCAACCATATTAGGTAGCACATCCAAATCATATTCAGCCCCAGATCATATCCTGGCTGTCGGCAGAAAGGGCAAATCAGTAGAATGTTTTACAGCTTCACTTGGCAGCTGTAAAACTGTAATCCTTTGGCTATACACAGTGAAATCACTTCTTCGAAAAAGCTTTGGACAGCGCCATGGGCAGTGGTTGTAGAGGTGAGTTGTGAAGGACAAAGACTACCATAAGATACAAGACCTGCTCTAGCCCTACACAATATACCAAGATGACCTTTCATAACAGTGTAGTCTCTCTCTGTATATGATAGAAATCACACAACCTGGACCCAAAACATTTACAAATGTTTGGACGTTTTCCATTAGAGAAAGAGCTGCAGAGAAAAACGTTGACAAGAAGTGATTTGCGTTGGTTGTACATGTTAGCTTGACTGTGTACCTAAAGCTACCTCTCCTGTCTCCTAGCAGAACATTCATCAAACCCTGTATTTTGCATTTCTCTTGTTGTCGTTCTAATCTGTTCCAACAGTAAGAGACATCCTACTGTTATCCAGTCAACCTCTAAACAGGCCAGTAACCAGCGTCTGAGTTTTAGTGAGGTCCAACCACAGATCATGGCTCTGGGACTTAGTTAAAAATAAACATTTAGTAATTGTTTCTTTTGGTTGTTGTTGCAGAGATCGGTGCCTCCAGACATATCTCATAAGGTAGTTACAAACTCAGGTACCTCAAATGTAGCTCCTGCCCTGCCTCTGAAATCATCTAGTACTGCAGTACTTTTCCTCATTCCAATTCAGGACAAGGACAGTGGGAATATCCGGCATTTGTTGTGCGGTGATACTGTATCTGGTTATTTTAGGTGTCAGTGGTTCTGGTTCTGAGGTGTCCGTGCGCTGCTGTAAACGGTGCTTACAGTCATGTAAGTACAGTAGCAACATAGCATCCCTCATGATGTTTCAGAGAAGCTGCAGCAAAGGCATATTGAGATATGTATTGGCAGAAAATATGTTTTCCTCCTTCAAACTAAAGGTCAAAATCCAAAACGTTTGTTCCCAAAAGGGTTCCTGTCAGCTGCTATCACAAACAGTATTACCACAGCTTGGTGGCACTCCTGCAGAAATCCCATCAGCAATTTCCACCATCTAAATGAACTGTCATTCTCTTGTCACAGTCAACTCTAACTGATTCTCAGCCACTAATCTTCTTAGCCGATATCCCAAAAGGACACAGAGATCAAATAAAATCAAAAAGAAAGAAATAACCAAGTTCTTGAGGAGTTTCTCAGTAATGGCCTGTGTGTGGTGGACCAGTGGACTGTCAGAGCAGATAACCCACGTGAAGCCTGTAAGCCCATGGTGGAAACATCCCTCATCATTTTCGACATTGTTTACAGACATTTGTACTATCTCTTCTCTTCAAGGATTTAGGATGCGCCGCAAATCTCACTGGTAGTACCCTGCCCTCCATTATTCATGCTGTTTAATCTAATGCAGTATGTGTTTCGAACTCACTCAGCTCATAAACAGTTTAAAATGTTCAATTACATAGTTGGGTGGACATTATGACTGTATAAGCGAGTGAAAGGATTGAGTCCCTGGAACTTGCAATGGTTCCGGAGTTATCTTCATCCCAAATGTATTATGTAAATGATGATGATAAATATTCAAAGGAATAATGTTGTCGGGCCATGATTATTCAGGCCACTCATAGCCCAACCTCTAACAACCATTAGAACAATGCACTCCAAGAGAAGGACAAAAAGTACAGTAAATTCAATAACTTTCTCTCTCTCTCTCTCTCTCTCTCTCTCTCTCTCTCTCTCTCTCTCTCTCTCTCTCTCTCTCTCTCTCCCTCTCTCTCACGCACACACACCTTTTTTTTTCACCACATTTTTTATTTATTGGTCACAGCTTGTCACAAATCTTCTCATCACCCTCTGTATCTGTGCCAATATGACGGATGCAGACGTTTGATGACAGCCAACTGCAAAATACCTCCGTCAAAGCTAGACGTGCTCTTCACAGTTCACATTCACTTGGCGTCTTGTTGATGTTGTGCTCGCTCGGGCGCTCTCTCTCTCTCTGTCTCGTCTGCGTGTGCCTGTCATATCAGAGTGTCCTCTGTGAGATGATGGCTTTGTACATCACATTTTATTCAGACACAGGTAGACGTAAACAGCACCTTCCCCCCCCACCCCTCCTGTTTATGCCCTCCTCTTTCTTCTCCTCTCATTCCCCGACATCCAGAACATTCATCTCCTTTTACTTGTCGCCACATTTCTCACGTTCCGTTCCCTTTTCGTCGGATTCATCGTTTCTCCTCGTCCCTTGTTTCTCAGCAGTGTAATAATTATACGCCGAGTAGAGATGCCCACACAGCAGAATGCAGAGGGGGAGATTGCATCACAGACTCAACATTGGCAAATATATCTTCTTCTTTTATTTTAAGGAGTTTGGCATGAGGGTTTGGGGGAGAATACTCAGGATGCCTCCCAAGTCCTGGCCTCCTACGTTCAGTTTCGGGACTCAAATACAATTTTCCACCGTAAATACAAACTCACCCTCAGTCTGAAGCGATTTCCATTGAAGTGTGCGCATGCCGACAGGCTGGAGGCCAATCCCACACATGACTCGTTGTGAGTGCACTCCAGCCTTGAGTGTGATGTTGTTGAAGGAGAATACTGCATCGAGCGTTCTCAGCGATGGTTCGTGGGACGGCTATGTGTTCGTGTTTACGAGGAGTGGATTCCAGAGGATCTCTCCCCCCGAGGTGGGATCCGATCTCCTCTAACCCACCCTTGGATCAATGACACCCGTGTCGCCAAGACTCCTTCCTCCACGTTCTAGCAATGTGCGGTACAAGTGTTCTTCAATTAAAGATCTCATTAAACCCACTTGATAAGTCGCATTGTCCCTGGAGGAAATCAAGAAACTCATTAAATCCCTCGCCAGGATAAAGTCTATCCCCATTCACTGTCATCTTACCGAGGGCTGCCCAGATCTAAGAGATGTTTGTGCGTCTGGGGACCGGGGGGGAGAGAGTCTCTAGACAGCGGTGGTTTATTGCGTGGTGATTAGTTTGAACACAGCAGGATTTAATGGTGTGAGTGCAGGCTTTGTGAGAGGTGTGGTCCCTTCACCCTCCTTGACCTTCTCCTGCCGAGGCGCCTGACTCAAACAAATGACAAGCATCTGCTTTGGTGTCATTGGGAGGTGTGTGGCGGCGCTCTCAGCGTATTTGACTCCAGGGTACAGTCCTCGTCTGCATACCCTTTGCTCACGTCCCGATCCATCAGATTTGGTACTGTACGCGCACACACACACACATACAATACACACACACACACATACAGTGAAACACACTGACCTTGTGATTCAAAGTATCTCTGTAGCTCAATGTTTTAAACTTGTCCCTAGACGGTAAAAAACGACGACCTCATTAAAAAATGATGTTTCTTTGTGTACAATTAGATCTGCTATGATGCATTATCTTAAAAAATGATGGCCTTGGCTGTCCTTTTCAAATGTTATTTTTGAACGTGTCGAAATTGAGTTCTGTTACAAGTCATTAAGTCACAATTAGGATGAAACACTTTCCATATAAATATATATTTTTGTTCATAGTTGACAAACAAACAGGTCCACCATTAGTGTGTAAACAAGAGTGCAAAAGATAGAGTAAGCGACCCCTGTAACATCTCTGTTTTCAAATACATTAGCATTTTGACTCACAGCCGGCATCATTATAGCTACCCGTACCGTGGCAACAGGCCTAAAAGGTTATTTGGTCATAATGAGATTACGGTCATGAGACTGTCAGATAGCTGGATGTGCCACTCTGTCCTACAAAGAGTCTTACAGTGGAAACATACCAGTCCTCATTTACCTCAGAAAATAATGTTAATTGGTGAAATATTTTATAACAGGCCTTATGCCTTGACTTGACATAATTACCTTGCCAACAGTATCTCTCAGTGCTGAAAATGAACATTAGAGGGGTGTGTAGGAGAATACATTCAGCCTCATTTGGGCACAGATATCCTGTAATTGTGCTGGTAATTATGTATCTGCCTATATCACTAGGTTCATCTGCAGGCTGGTTCATCTACAGGCTGGTTCATCTGCAGGCTGGTCCATCTGCAGGCTGGTTCATCTGCAGATCCACCAGAACCCATATTTTTACAGCTTCATGTTGGCTTCACGTTCTTCACTCACATTCTTCTAAATGACGAAAGCCCTTTAAAGGTGAAAGGACGGTAAAAGGACGGTGAAAGGACGGTGAAAGGAAGGAGATCTTCTAGAACGTTTGTGATTTCCTCATCTCCCCTGCCTGTGATGCTGCACTGATCACAGTCCCCAGCCCTGTGGCTACCTCTACTTAAACTGACATTTACCAACTCTGACCCAAGTTGAACACTGGAATTTTTCAACACCCATTGACACTTTCCTAATGTATGACTATGCTAAGCCTCCGTTCTGCACCTCTCTTTCACCAACCGTCTCTGGAGGAGGGGTTCCCTCACTGAATTGCTCCTCCCAAGGTTTCTTAAATTTGTTCTCCTCTAGTCAGTTTTTCTGGGAGTTTTTCCTTGTATTCCCTGAGAGTTGAGGTTGGTTGAGGGGCAGTTCTATCGGCGAATGTGAAGCCCTCCGTGACATTGCTTGTAAAAAGGGCTATACAAATGCATTTGGATTTGATTTGATCATTTATACAAATGACACTCTTTTTTATTTTTTTGCCCATGTCAAATGATCTGCACAATTGTAAAAAGGTTATTTTTGATAATCCACATTGATGAAATCATTGTAATAGCATAACAACATCACATCTGTAATGTCCTTTTTTTCCAACAAGGCATGAACATTACATTATGGTGATTTGTTTTCAAAGCTGACCCCTCCTTTAGGTGCACACTCTCAGAATTATACCAAATCGGTCGGCTAGTTCCCAATGATCCTATCTATTCGTATATATCTGATACACGCCTGGAGTGTGAGTATTATTTCACCTTTCCTTCTGTATCTTCAACTCATTGTAAAAAATGAAGACGCTAATTGGCTCTGATTGCCAGACACGCCTCAGGAAGCCACATTTGACATCAAGCTTGGTTATTAACACTAATTTGTCATCCCGTTGCCATCCATACCAAGACCACCAAAGACGATCACATTAGCAAACGCTGAACAATACTAGTCCCTGATCTCACCGAGGAGCTTAACATATAGTGTAAAACCTCTGTCCCAGAAGTCAACTTATAAATAACCCCATTATTTATATCCCGTAGAACATGAGTCTAATTAGCCATATAGCTATCAGATTACCCTGAAATAATCACAGGTTGAATAAAACATCCCTCTAGATAATCGTGGAAGTAAAAAACAAGAAAATAGGCCTTTTTTGCCTATCATATAATAATAATAATGTTGCTGTATAATTTGCAGGCATGCAGTAGGTTTCATTATGAACATCCTTAGCTTCATGAGAAGTGTTGTTTGTTGGGGTTTTATTCTGATTCAAACTATGTGTGCTTTGATGTGCACGCTGTCACACCACCAAATAATCACTCAACCCTGGAACAACTTTGCCACCACACAAGACCACCCCCCCCAACCCCCAAAATTGTCACTATGACATCATGTTATGTACTGTATATGTCTATGGTCTGCCCTACATAAGCATGACTGATAAGTACGTGGAACATTGGAATTGGAATCCAGAATTGTGAAGATAATTTGGAATACAGTTACTGTACATCTCAAAGTAATTAACCCTTCACCCACTCTCCAACAACGAATTATTAAGCTATTTCAGCTATGACATTTGTGTGTGTGTGTGAGAGAGTGTTTGTGTGTGCACAAATGGGTGTGTGTGTGTGCCAGTTGAGAGGAATCATTCAACGCTGACAGTCAGGCTAGGCGTTAGGTCGAAATCTTCCAAGCCCCAGTGATGTACAGAATGCTACTCAGTGCAAAAAGTCAGGTGGAATTTATTGGTTTAATTAGTCATGCTTAATGCTATTGACCTGCACTCTAATGTAGGTCTGAAGCCATTTAACATCACACAACGTGATAAAAAGAGGTGGCAGGATTGCAGGAGAGCTGTGGTGAGTCAATGTGGGATGAGGTTGGAGGCAGCAGTGTTTAATTAGGGCTTAGTTGATCATTATTTGCCCACACAGCACATCAATCTATTATTCATATCTAATTATATTACTGGTTGAAATTACAGGTCATCTTTTTTCTCCATTCCATACACCCATGAAGCGCTTTAGAGGCCCTAGTGAACATTCCTGGAAAGTGACTGGGAGTCACTGTCCTTCCCCTGGGCTTTACAAGCAGAGGGAGTGTCAGTACTGCTGCTGTACAAAACACGAAGGTGCGAATGACACCCATTCAACAGCCGACCTATGGCATTTATTCATCCGACTATTTGATAAAGCAGCAAATACGCTCATCATCCACATCCTAGCGGTATAATTAGTGGTGAGGAGGTGTGAAGTGACTTTTTCTGAGCTGGGTTCACATCCCAGTGAGAGCCCTGTGCTGTGTTGTTGCTGTACACCCCGCCTGCACATGTCGACAGCTTCAGAGAGCCCTGTTAGATTAGACCTCCCACTCATGCATCACTTTCTGTTGAGACCCAGAAGAAAAGGAAAAAGTTGCACCGGGTAACACCCAGAGTGCTCTGTCGTTCTGCAGGATCCACTCTCCAGTGTGATAAGTCTTTTTTTCTTTTCTTTTGCTCAGCGATTTCCTTCCCTATAATCTGCATTAGGCTCCCATGTGTTAGCACCCTTCCAAGACATTCTCCCCAACAGTATCCATCCAACCATACCTCTTCTTAATCTACTTCTCTCCATGCATTTAAATGGGATGTTTAACTGGACCGTGTCACTGTTCAAGTCTTAGCTGTGATTGTGTCACTCGTGGGATAGTCACATCTCCATGTATTATGTATGTGTCCTATGCGTTCAGTAAACAAGAGATAAGACCTGCAGCACAGCGACACAGTAGCTGTAAACATGTGTCGGTACAGTAGAGTTCATGTGCACAAGATGACAGTGTGAGGTAACCACACCTGGATGTGTCCGTCAAACCAATTGTGACTTCCTTTTTTTTTACTCACGATTCATTATTAAATACTTTAAGTACTACCATGCTGCGTTGGCACTCTCATGCGTGTCACCTTTTGATTGTGTGCACTACTATGAGAGCAATTCACGTGAGTAGGAGGATTGAAATATCCTACATGCCCATGATTGATCCCAAAGTACTAATCCTTGGTAAAAAAAATACTATAATAAGCACAAACCCAAAAAAAACAACCAGATTAAGATCCTTGAATATTAACTGTCCTGGATTTCTGAACAGCTGTAGGGTGCGCAGAGGAATGCTACATGTGTAGAGGCTTAGGCCCTGTGTTTTGTTGTGTAGCTGGCTTCCCTGTAGAAATGGGGCTGAGGGCTGCATTTCTGACAGCTTCTGGGAATAAGCCCTCCTAAGGACTGAGAGGAGCAGTGACAAGGCAGAGGAAATTACTCTCGACTAATACCCGTCTTAGACAAGGCCAGACATTACAGGCAGCTGGAATTGGGTCCACTGTTGGGATTAGGGTGGTGCTAGCAACACAGATATTTACTTTGTGCCAAATTACTAGTACACACATCAATTGAAGCCTGCTGAAGTCAGTTTGATAAAAAATATTGGACACATTGGCTCCATTTTGGAATAGCAGCAATACAAACATTAAACAAGCATAAGAAAATTGGGAGAAGTTAACTTGTTTCTTGGCTTTGTTATATGTTGTGTTTTAGCATTGTATTGCTTACTGGAGGATGAAGGTATACTCTGATAAAAAAAAATCCCACATCATTTGATTCTTTAAACTGACCAAAATGTGGAAGTTAGTCCAACTTACTGTCAGAACCTTCTGGTGTTTTAATTGAGAAGTACATTAAAATGCTAAACACAAAACAGTATTTTATTCTGGTTTTGTTTGTTTCTTTGTATAATAAACTCACACAAAACAGACAATTGAGGAACAAAGTACAGTAACTCCTTTGACTTTGGCCGAAGCATTTTTGCATTTGCATTTTTCCCCTCAAAGCGCTCTCCCTCACTCTTTGTCTCACCTTGCCCCTGCTCCGAGTGTGGATGTCTTGCAGAGTGTGGGTCAGAGTGTGGGTCAGAGTGTGGGTCCTGTTCTGGCCGGTGTGGAGGGACAACTCAGGGCCTCTCCTTTGTTAGCAGGCTGGGGAGCACAGGGCCACCGCCGGCCACACATGGCTCCTCATCAATCTGCTGAGGAGAGAGTAATGCTTTCACAGGACCCAGGGCCCCGGCATCAGACTGCCTGCACACGGCTCCGAACATGCTGTTGTCATATTCACCTTCCTCATCGCTGGGCCTCATTTGTCACATGCTAATTCGTTTTGTTGTTTTGTTTTTTTCCCGACTCGCCGTGGAGGACAAATCTCTTTGCGAATTAAAGCATTTTCATTCTGTCATGTTGCTGTGGCATTGCAGTCCAATGACTAATGCAAGTGCAGTATAACCATAGTACCTGCATGTTGGGATTCTAGTGTCACATCCCTCGTGGTTACTGTATAACCCAGTGTTTTGTCACTGTACATGGCATTTAATCAAGTGCAGAATTGACCTGAGGTTTTGGGGGGGTCCTCGGTGGATGGGGGGGTGAGTTGGTGTACAGAACCAATAACATGGGACCCCCCCCACCATGGAACGCTGATTATGTAGTGAGAATGACGGGCGTACCATCGAGTCTCAAATCAAATCAACTTTGAGAATGGTACTGTCTGAGATGTCTGAGATGTATGCCAACTGCTTGATTTACATTCACATCAACACTTTTCAGACACTTTCCAAAGACTGGCAAACTGTGCATGGTTCAGAATTTTAGCCAATGTTTTCCACAGCAACAAGTCTGACGACCCAAACTCAGCAGGAGGTGCTGGGGCAACCCTGTTAAGAGGCTCCCCACGACTCCATTACAGCAATATTTATTTCCCCAAATAAGACGTTTCAACACCCCATACAAAAAAATACATTGTACGTCTCCTCGCGATTTAACTATGAAATGGGTTTAGAGGCCACTCATGAGCTTCCAAAGTGGATGATGAGGGTAAATCCATTTGCGAGTGTGATTTGAAATAAATACATTGTCTCAAAGCATCCTCTCACAGCTTTGTGGACGCGCTGTCGCGCGAGGGAATAGACCCGAATAGAGCGCTAGCTGCAGGCCAAACTGGTAATAGGTTTTTAAAGGACTTAGTATAACAGTCTCATGTCACAGTAATGTTCGTGGAAAAAATGGACGCACATTCAACTGATCTCAGTCGAAGGGGGTCCCTCTCCAGCTTCAGGCCTCCCAGGGAGGGAATGCTTCTTTGAGGAACCCTGGGGTGGTTATTCAATTAGGCTGCTTAAATGGACTATGATTATGAACCAAAAAGGTTCAACCATAGTTTAACTTCGATTAAAGGGAAAAAGAAAGAAAGGCTTCTACAGTCCAGTGTGTGAATGCAGTGACATGGTGATGCATTTGTTGTCATCAACGGGGCCAGCTGGGAAAGTACAAACGTTTTCATTTTCTGCGTCTGAGGTCCCTTATAAGTCCTCCGTATACAGGACTCTAGGGCAATGAAGCCTTAAAAGCTTTTTGCTCATTTCATTATGGTCTGTGATGGACTGTCTCAGAGAAAAACTTGGTCAGGCAGCCTTCATGATGATAGAAAACCAACTCACACGTTCCCTCACCCATGCAACAATGCTAGGACAGATCTCCAGATCTCCTCTCATGTTTCCACAATTACACAGCGAAAGTCTCAAGTCTCAAGTACAATAGTACAGAGATGGCGAGAGGGCCATCTAAATCTAATATCACTCTATCTAATCCTTTCTCAGAATGAATGAATGAACCAGCAATGACAATGCTTGGCGTGACCCATGGTCTGTGATCAAAACAGAGTAACAGAATAACCGTCTATTCTATCTTGTGATGTTATCATCCAAAGAATAGGGAATGATTAGACAATGTGTCCCACTCATCACTATGTTACTCCCCCCCCCACACACACTCACGCACACACACTCAGCATACGCCCAAAATATCCAACCCCTGTATAGTTTCCAGAAATCATATTATCACTAACAGCTACAGTACAGTATGAGAAGCAGCATCAGCCTCGGCATGCTCAGCATAATAAAGAGGGGAGTTGTACTGGGAACCAGGCTAAATGAACAGACCTGCTGTGCCAATAACACATTGGACTGTATATGACGGCCTCTGGAGAGAAAGAAAGACCCTGCTGCAGACGAGGTAATCGGAGATACGGACAGTGATATACTGAGGTGTGTCACCTCCAGAGTGGAGAGATCCACCAATTCTCCTATCCCATCGAATATCAGTCTCCCCAGACAGTGAAGTGAAAATGAGGGCAGAGTCACAAAGGGAATACTTTATTTGTCCATCTTTTTTTCGGGTCCAATGATAAGTAATCAGTGAGGTGGATAGGATAGTACCCTGCAGAACGATTCAAGAACTCCTGGCCTTCCTGAGATGACATTATTTCCTCAAATTGCAAGTGAAGCCTCTCATTGCCACCTAGGACTGAATGCTTGGGGACCTGGGAGCCGGGGTTTGGGGGGTGGGGGCCTGGAGCTCGAAGCTGGGGCCGGGGTCTGTCAGTGGGGCCCTGGGGCTGGGAGTGGGGTACACAGGTCTTGAATAGGTTTTGGGGGGTTTGAAGCAGAGAATTAAGGAGGGAGTGTGAGGGCTGGAAGGACATAGGACAACGGTATTGGCTGCTGGGTCACACCAGGCACCGTCTGAGTGAATCATTCCAGGAAGAAGAGCAAGGCCCATTGGGAAAAGCAGCACATAATGACTAAGCAGACTGAACTCACCTGCAGGGAATTGATAACAATGAGACAGAGAGAAACCTATGGTCCACACTGCACAATGGGTTCCTTGAAAACAGCGCAGCAGACAATAACAAGATAAATTACATGACACATAGAACTGATATAGTGTGAGGCCATTTAAGCATTTCCATCGCAAAACAAAAACGGTTTCCTGCGATGCATAAACATCATATTTAGTTTTGGCTCAGCAGTCTAACTGGATAAAACATTCCACACGTATCTCCTGTAAGGTGATTGGTTGTCCAACAGCCGATCTGAATTAATTCTCTGATCGGCCTCTGGGTGGGCTGTTAATTAATGACAAAGAGAATGTTGGCTGGTTTGTATACACTATAGAACCCCTGTGAAGCACACCAAAAGTATCTTTATATCAGTTTCATTAATGCCTTCATGGCTAATCTCTGGGACTGTGTTCAAACACGGCCTTACACGTGGTGCATTTTTCATTTCTAATTTAAAAGCTAATTATACAAGGCCAGCTGATAACAGTGATTGGCGTGTTAGTCACACCGTTTTTTTGCGTGAAACATAAGACAAATAAAGCAGGGTTAAATGTTAATTCAAGGATCGGATGAAAATGTTGCTATTAGTCTCACGACAGGTCCAGCGGTTTTACATCTCAAGTGTCACCTCACCCAAGTAGAACATCCTTCACTTTGTCCATGAGTGAAGCTATGGACACATATGGCACATATATGGTACATAATAAATCAAATTAAAAGCAACTCATTACTCTTGAGCATTTTAGGAGCACCAAATGTGAAAGGGTCAACAGGAAAAAGCAAAGGACCATTGTTTACCGAGATGTTAGCCTGTGAGATGGGAATGTGCTAGCTTTCAAAGGATTTCAACTGCCTCGGGGCAGAAGAACGCCACGTGGGAGTTTAAACTCAGGTGTTTTGGTTGGTTAATCGATGACTTTGAACTGCACAAGAAACCGGCAGGCAGTAATATTGATCCTGAAACACCATTCCCCGTTCGGAGTGTATCGGTACCTGGTTAAACTCCTCCTGTTCAGACATTCTCTCTCCAGACTCCTCCTATTCAGAAATGTCTTGTTCAGATACTTCCTGTTTAGAATCTCCCTGTTCTGACACTTAACACTCGAGACACACTCTTTTTTAACTTTCCGGTTCGTGGTTTCACATACAAAATCTAACTATGTATTTTATAAAATATTGAATGAAAAAAAAATAGTAAACTATGGAGCTGCAATACAGAATGCTTAGCTATGCACTCTTTAACTTTGTCTGCTGCTTATAAAATTCACATTATTTGTTCATTGCTTTTCACAGTGGAATTACAATAACTAGGAACTCCAAAAAAGAAGAAAAAAGGAGTACTGGATATCTAGACCCTGAGGCTGTTCCCACAAAGAAAATAGCATTTTCCCTGTGTTTTCTATTCTATATTCATTATTAGTCTGCACTTAATATGAACATGTTTAAGTATGAAAATGAATTAATTCTGTAATTGTTGACCCAAGGCATAATTGGTGGCAAACAAGCCTATAACCCACACTTAATAAAACCAATTATTAATTTGGATATGTTTGGATTAAAGCATTTATGAAATACTGATACATTTCAGCAACATAAGCAAAACTGGAAAATAAGTAGCGGACACCAAAGTACACGCTGACCCATTCAAGAGTTCCTAATACACCCAACCATGATGTCAAAGTATTTACTGCTGCCTGAAGCAGAATAGCCCCATACTGCAAGCAATGATGATGATGGACTCAACTCTCTCTCTGGATTTGTATAATTTATTGTAATTCCAACCGTACTGTGGTACTCTATCACAAGAGCCTATCACGCTGTAGTTACGAGGAAAGAAACTCATTTACAGTCATGCAATGCAGCTCAGGGCTTTCTGTTCAGCCTGTCTAACAATGAAACCTACTGCGTTTGTGATGTCTTGCAATTGGACACCATACTGTGTAAGGCTTATAACCTTGTCACTGCCTCTACAATCCCTGAGAAGCAACTTAGATTGTTGTTTTCAACCTAGAAGTCTGTCAGTCAAACAGACTGGGTGGTCGTTTAAATGTGGTCCCCTCTGCCGACGCCACTGCATCACATTGTCTCCCGAAGGAAACGGAAAAGAAGAAACTGAAAAGAAAATTGTAGAAGGCTGTAGCATTCTAACATGAAGGCTGGATCTATAATTATTCCTGTGGTCATGTTGTGCAGTACAGCAACAGTGGCATGGTAATTGTGTGTTTCAACCTAGTGTTTCTGTCACCAGGTTATCTTTGTAAAGCTCCCGTAGCAGTGGATGCACATTCAGGGCTCCATATCCGGTTTGCATCTAATGCCATATAGTTGCCAGGCCAGGCAACAACATGCAATTATGTTCTGGTTTCATTTATCTCTGATTACGAGCCGGATCTGTGTGTGTCAGGAGTTATTTCCGAGGGTTTGTTTTGCAAACTCCCTCTGCTAACTTTATATGTGAGTGTGTCGGTGAACATAGTGTGAATGCTTTAAGCTCAAGTAACTGTATGTACAGTACGTGCAAGGTTTCATCATGAACACATTAAGACATCATGAGCAACATTGCATTCTATAAGAGTATGTTTGAGAGGTGGGAATGCTAAGCAGCTGTGGGTGGCACTGTTGCTGGAACACAATGTCTGAAGTACAGTATAGGTACACACAGTGACAGCACTGTAACTAGTGGAACAGCTGCGTACATGAAAAAAAAACTTGGTTATAGGCTTGTGGTAGTCATTTGAATATTATTTTTTCTTGAGGCTTTTTTTTCATAAACCGTAACTTGCCACATGAACATCGTTTTTTGACCGTTATTCCTCTGAAGGGCGGGAGACGTGCAGATGCTGTGACAGCAGTGCTTGTGGTGCATCCTTCTCAGTTCCACAGTTGGGCATGTGTGTGGAGTGAGGTCAGGGAAGTTACTAGAACCAAGTTGGGTAAACTCAACACCTCACATACCACCCACGCATATGTTGGTGTTCTGGGGTACTAAAATGGTGTTCACTGAAGGTAGTCATGGGTGTGTTGTGTTTGTTCCATGTTAATTACACCTGTGTTCTCGGGCCAAATAACTGCTTCATCATAGCTAAATATAAAGAAATGTTAATACATAAAGTACCAGTCAAAGGTTTGGACGCATTTTCCCTTGAACATGTGTCCACATTTTTGACTGGTACCGGAAGTTTGTACACATTGCCCGTATATCATAACCTAATATGTACTAAACATTTTTAGCAACTAAAGTTCTTATGAAGTGTACATGTTTTTAACTTCTATTTGCTATTCATGGCCTTTAGGCCTCATTGATCTAAACTCACAGAACTCGATTTTGAAAAAGAAAAGCACAATAAATGAATTATTTAGAATATAACAAATACTTTGAAACATTTATGCATGTATGAACATGCCTGTGGGGGGAGAGGAAATGTGTCTATCTGATGAATAGACATGCAGTGCCTTAACAACATGTTGGACATCAATTGTAATCTATTAATTTCAAATGAAATATAACAGACAACAGACAACATAACACCTAATATTTCATGACAATGATCTAAATGTATTTTATGTGTTCAGATGCCCTGTGTGGACAAAGTCAAGAAACCATTTGAAAATGAGAGTAAGCTTTTTCCGTGAGAAAACATATAAATGGGTCTAATTTGACCAAAACACAACAGGAGTGTTAAGGTAGTGGATACCCCCCAAAACAAGCTGGCAGAAGGGTTAAGCGATTCTCACAAACAACACAATGACCCCTTTAACCTAATTTAAGGCATGTACAGTCATATTTGGGACTATTGAACGATAAAACAGACAGATATCCTAATAGATTAACATTACCTTTCACCCGGAT
Organism: Mallotus villosus; assembly: GCA_903064625.1. Lineage (NCBI taxonomy): Eukaryota > Metazoa > Chordata > Actinopteri > Osmeriformes > Salangidae > Mallotus > Mallotus villosus. The sequence continues at coordinate 227,644 of CAEFZP010001780.1, forward strand.
GGTAATAGGGGTTCACCATCAAATAAATGCTCTGAGAAGGTGTGGGTGATCTTGCCTTAATGTGCCATCGACAGTAATAAGTCACAGTGATTGCATTTTAATGCTGGGTCGAAGGAAAAAAACAAAAGCCTTAATGGTTTGTTGGCACTCGGGCACAAAATGTTGACAAAGACTTATTCCGCCCACTGCTATGGGAAGTCAATCAGTATAACGGCTGCTGCCAAGTGCTTTGTGTGTCTCCATGTGCCTTTGAACAGTCACCCTCATCTCAGTCTTTTGCGGCATGGTTGTTCTCCCATACATTCCTCTGTGACCAAATGTGTCACGTAGCTTTGCAACGTGACTAGTAAATATAGACCGATCCTTCACCCTGACCACAAAAACACTGTTGTGATCCATGCACTTCAGAGCTTTTATCTTATCCTTTATCCTACATCTGTATGTATGTCACTCTGGATCAAAGAACCTTCTAAATGAATACAATGTTAAACAGCCACTTACATTGATTCCCAACAGCTGAAAATGAGAGATGTGATTGCAAGCCGACATCACGAGCATGAGCAGAATAAACCAAACTTGAACCCAAAGTAACCTAATTTCCGCCTTTCGATAATAACTGTAATTGAACTATCGTTCGCTAGGCCTCTTAAATCCCCCACTCCGAAACATATCTGTAGAGAGTGACCGCTCCAAGTTAGACTGGTCCAACTTTTCCCTCAGAGGTGAATTGGGGAGGTGACCTGAGGTCAGTGTAAAACTCTCACCCCTCTGAGTGGAAAATGACCAAGCTCTTTTCCCCAGCCCCTGCATGGGGACGGCCGTGCTAACAATCAGTCATGCTGGAGCAGAGGGAGCCTTCGCCAGTGCAGGGAGATGCCGAGTCAGAGCTGACTGATGAGTAATTGCAGGACGACCCCGCCAGTGAGGCCAGCCATCTATTAACACCAGCCCTCTCCAGCAGGCAGGCCCGGTCTGCAGAGGGTCGGTCTGTCTGTCTGTCTGTCTGTCTGTCCGTCTGGTCGGCCTTCTGATTTCAAAGCACATTTAAAGCTTGGATCCAGGAAAGGGACCAAAGTCGAAGCCTTGCATCTGCAATTTAAAAATGCAGAGGGCATGAGGAAGAGAGGTAGGAAGAGGGAGGTAGAGGGAGAGAGAGAGAGATATATAGAGAGAGAGAGAGAGAGAGAGAGTAGAGGTGGGGATGGAGAGAGAGAGGAAGAGAGTGAGTCAATATTCACCTTTCTTAAGATAAGGTTAATCCTGCAACATTGGCTGGCTGAGTAAATGTATCTACTATATGTATCAACTTAATACCTTCCTTAGTGTAAGTGCTGACTACAGTTTGCTACAAAAAAGGGGCAGGATTAGAACACAGTGGTGGTTCTACGTGTGCCTTTTGCAACAGATTGATATGAATGCATGTTGTTTACTTGATACATATTCATATACCTACTTTAAGCTAATGGTTTAATTACACATTTACGAATGACCATCATAACCTTTTGTTGTCCACTGGAGTTATGTGTTGTCAAATAATCACAATTGGAGGACTCATATCTGTGAATGTACTGCATTGGTTGTCTGAGGTCTGGGTACAGTGTGGTCAGTGATGGTCCAGGAAGTAAACACCCGGCTCACCAGGCCAACAGGAAGTAAACACCTGGCTCACCAGGACAACAGGAAGTAAACACCTGGCTCACCAGGCCAACAGGAAGTAAACACCCCGGCTCACCAGGCCAACAGGAAGTAAACATCTGGCTCACCATCCACACCGTACCGCACCCTCAGACAACCAGTACAACAATTTGTTGTCAGATTACATTAACATTTAATCATTTAGCAGACGCTCTTATCCAGAGCGAATTACAGTAAGTACAGGGACATTCGAGGCAAGTAGGGTAAAGTGCCTTACCCAAGGACACAATGTCATTTGCACGGCCTGTAATCGAACCGGCAACCTTACATCACCATTACATCATCCATTTGACTGATTTAAATATTCTGTCTACAAAAACAAACCCAAAAAAATAAAATCCTATAAGATCAGCAATAGGTTAATTTAATTTTGTTCACCCTTTCATTAGAAGAATCATAAATTCACACATGCACATGTACTACACACAGACAGTAGGCATTGTTATTGAAACATTTCTCTGTGGGGATGGCTAGTGAGAAGGACTGCAGGAAAATAAAAAAACACTCACATCTGGTGATGAAAAATGTCCGCCGAAGATTGGGTCGATAGGAAAAAAGAATCTCCAAACTGAGACCCGTTTTATTAATACGCTTCAACTGAAAGGAGGCAAACGAGAGATTTGATCTGGGCTTATGAACACTGAAGCCATCCGTATCTGCTACTGACTCCAGCTGGAGCTTCCAAAGGAGTTGATGATATTTGACTTGCATATCTCATTACTGGACCCCCCCTCCGTCTGTCTGTGTCGGAGTCCCTCTCTGGTATTCACATGGCCGACAGCCCCTCTAATGAGGGCTGCGGTCAGTGCCCGTCTCAACAACCCTGATAACACAACACACCACTCCCAGCAGCGCATAGTCAGAAGAAACAAGCACACATTTATCTGATCTGCGGGTGTCTCTGGATCATTTCCTTTCGTATCAGGACAGGGTAATCTAAGAGATTACTAATAAACAGGCCCCAGTTCTAAGGGTGTGTGTGTGTGTGGGGGGGGGGTGTTCTCGGGTATTTGACGGGGGGAGATGGGAATTGGCAAAATGCTGTCAAGCCAATGGATCAAAGCTTGTCTCCCCCCCCCCTCCTCCACAGAGTGAGGGTTGGAGGAGAGGGGTGATCTGAGAGATTGACGGGATCCCTCTCTCCGGGTTGGTCGGCTACGTTTACTTTGTTGGTGTTTTAGAAGCTCAAACCCCAACTGAGTACGGCTCAATAATGCACTCTAGTCAGCAGTGTGTTGACATCCTCACTATGAGTCTGATGGGAGACTTGGTCAAAGGAGAGATGCTCAGGGTATTTACTGTGGTCGCTTCTGCATCCACTGCATCAGGAATGAGGGATTTGGTCTGTTTGTTTGATGAGCTGTGTCTTTTTTTTTACCAGGCCTCCACACAACTGGCGGTCCACTCTATATGGCTCTCACAGATCATAACAGTACCACAATAGGACTCCTTTCTTTTCCCACGTCTAAAAGCCATAACCTTATAACTAAACCATAAGAGCAACCGTGGGTATGCTAATTTGATTTACATTAACATTACATGTATCGTTTAGCTTCTACAAGATGTTGTTTTATTAATAGAAAACTTAGCGCCCGCACAGCAGAAACGTAAACCCTGGCTGCTCTTTGTTGCGTCTGCCCAGATCAGCGGTGTCCCCAGACACTGAAACCAAAGGCTCTCACCACAGCATGTTTAACATATGGCTGAGTGGAAATGCTGTTTATAATGAGTAATGTTTCGCAAACAAAAATGTTGCTGCACCATGTTATTGTTTAGTAATGACGGTAGTCAACTATTTCAACTATTTCCATATTTTAAGAAATCATTCAACTGCAGTTTCTGGGTATTGGAATGTTTGCAGTGTTTTGTCATTGCGTTGTTTCTGCACTGATGTCTGTCCCAGCTGTCATATAGATATGCTTTTACTCCTTCATCACATGTCACACCTCCGCTCGTCCCCTCCCCAATGTACACTATGCTTGTTGACATGCACATAGTGCTTTCTGTTCTAGCCTGTGTCGTCCGCTGGACTGTTTACCACAGGGATATCCTCACCCAAGAGTGCATAAAACCATGAAATTCTGGCTCTTGCTACAGGCGTTTTCCGTGTCAGTTGATATCCATGGACATCAGAATAATGCTGAGGACTGGAGAGGGAAAGAGAGCTAGGCTGACGAGAGAAAAAAAAGAGATAAATTGGTGGCTTGGAATAGCAGAGCTTCTCCAAATGCAACGTCAAGCCAGCTGTGGTGGATCATTCATGCATGTTACTTTAATCAAAAGGAAGAGTAAGCGGGAACTTCTGCAGAATCGTGGTTTATTTGGGGCTGTTTCAAAATCACATCATAGGTTAACACCCGAACAATAATTTTCTCTCACTATCATTACCCCAGTGTTATAGTTACATTGCTTGTAAATCCCCTATGAATGTATCAAGCGAAATTGCATTTGTTAATAGCACAAAAAATGTTTGCTGACAGTAGAAGACTCTCAGAGTAGGTATTCTGAGCACAAACCATTGTCAAAATGCGAACAGGAATGTTTTAGAGTAATTCTAGTCTAGTGGGTTGGTCAAACTAGGGGGATTATTATATTCTGGTGAAAGAAGGAATATATTTTCCTGGCAAATCCATTTTTGAATGAGCAGAGATTGTGATGACTCTTCAACTGCAGTAGGCCATAGAACAGTATATCGACTTCTGTGTGGAATTTTAATACTGGGAAAACAAGCTCTCGAAGCCTGTTGATGAAATATGAATATCATGAATATCCCCACATTTAGAAATGTGTTTTTTTCCCACTGTCTTCGTCTCAGAGTGTGTTGACTTCGTCTCGTCAGTCGAAACTGAAGCCTTGAACATCATACTGAAAGACAGCGCATGTTTACCCAATCTGGAGTTGAGTCATGACCCAGCATGTTTTGAAACCAGTGACCCAGGCGTTTTTTACTCACCTTACATCTCAAGCCTCGTATTCCCTGTTGGTAACCACAGTCTCGAGGGATGGAGAATCAACTTTAGTGGATGTCAAACTGTCAGAAACAGGAGGCTGATATGTTTCTTAGATAAACCGCACCGATTGTCTTTTTGGGCTCACAAGCTGGGCAGTCTGAAGAGCTTAGGTATTGATTTTCTTCTTTGCGGCTTGGAGAGTTCCTGGTCATATGAGGCCAAGATTGTTGCTGAGGGTCACTCATAGAAACTGTGCATGCACCACAGGCAACACATAATGCCAACCACAGGCATTACATCTCTTCTCTTTTCAAATGGCAAGCATTGTGTGCAATGTTTTCAACCGTTCATAATAGGTAAAATAAGGACAACACTGTTTTAAAGTAAAACATAATATTTGGTGTTAGCTAGATTCTATGTAGAATTGTTTGTATTATAGTTAGTAAGTACTCACATACATGAGTCTTTAAATTAGTATTAGTATCATGTGCTCCATAAATTCCAACTATTGTAATTATTTGCAAATAGTAACTCTAATATAACCTTAAGAAGTGTTTCTGTGTGTTTCCGTAAATTCTACAGGGAAGCACCTACGGGCTGTTTCTATCTGTCTTTTTTGTGATTGGAAGCCAATCCGACCCATGAAACTTGTTATGCTGAACATTTGATAGTGCGCTAAAATTTAAACCCCTCTTGTATGCATTTTTCTGAAGCCTTTGTTGTTAAATGACCCAAAACTGAACTGTGCTTTCAGACAAAGAGCCATAAACAGCTCCCCACTGAGAGTGAGATAAGAGAGAAAGAGAGAGAGCAGGGGAGAGAGAGAGAGAGAGAGAGAGAGAGAGAGCAGGGAGAGAGAGATAGAGAGAGAGAGAGAGAGAGAGAGAGAGATCAGGGAGAGAGATGAGAGTGATGAGAGCTACAGAGAGTAGAGATAGAGATAAAGAGTCGCTCTGCTAGCTCTCGCTAGCGTCTATGCGCTTATCTCGCTCTGATCTCGCTATCGCGCTCTCTCTCTCTCTCCTGATCTCTCTCTCAGTCGCTCTCTCTCTTCTGTGTTTTTTGTGAGAGCGAGAGAGCACAGGCTGGATGTGAGAACATTATCAGGCCTGGGGATTCACCTTGTATCAGCTGCAGAGGCAACACTAAGGTGGGTCTCTCTCAGGGTTCTAGAGCTAGGAAATGATGTTCCAAAAGTCCTTTGGTATCTATTTGCACTTCTTGTGTCAGAATCTATAGATGTATTTTGTATGCCCTGCAAAGCATCCTTTGAGTAACACAGACAATTGAATCTAATCTTGTTCAATCATGATGATTGGTACTATTGGTGCATCAGATTGTCAGTCCCAATAATACA
>CAEFZP010001781.1:0-32500 GCA_903064625.1 Mallotus villosus
AGGAGGAGAGAGACAGAGGAGGAGAAGAGGAGAGAGAGAGAGCAGGAGGAGGAGGAGAGAGAGAGCAGGAGGAGGAGAGAGACAGAGCAGGAGGAGGAGGAGAGAGAGCAGGAGAAGAGGAGGAGAGAGAGAGGCAGGAGAAGAGGAGAGAGACAGAGCAGGGAGGAGGAGGAGAGAGACAGAGCAGGAGGAGGAGGAGAGAGACAGACCAGGAGGTGAAGAGGAGGAGAGACTGAGAGAAAGAAAGGGACAGGTATGTCTGAAGGACTTCAGAAGGAAGTCTTGATCGCCACGCTGAGTCAGCTGGGAGTGTTTGTGTGTGTGTTCAGCTGTGAGGAAAAATGCACCCGTGGGTGAATGATACGTGGTCAGCCAAACCTTGTGTGTGTGTGTGTGTGTGTATGTTCTGTGTGTGTGTGTGTGTGTGTGTGTAGGAAAGAGAAAGAGAGAGAGAGAGAGAGGAGAGAGAGAGGGTGGACAGGACAGAGGACCCTTTGTTTGCTCCAGTGTAAACGCCTACGCAGAGACACACACTCAGGACCCAGCAGTGCCAGACTCCAAAGTCTCCCCTGCCTCCCCCTGCCTCCCCCTGCCTCCCCCTGCCTCCCCCTGCCTCCCCCTGCCTCCCCCTGCCTCCCTGTCTCTCCCTGCCTCCTCCTCTTCATTTGTTATTCCTGTGACCCTGAACTTTCGGTTTCTTCAGACTCTCCCAGAGATCTCTCCTCTACTGTAGTTCTCACAGCCAACTTAGAGAACAGTTCTTAACCCTTACAACAACTAAGAGAACTACAACACATCCAATTCGACTGTATCTCACACAGAGTCACCGTCTCACGTCCTGCTGTAGACTAAACGTGATGTTGGGTTACATAGACCATGTGTTTGTAGACCTCCAGCTGGGTCAGGTGACTGGTCTGGGAGGTTGTGTAAACATCTCTGCCTTCACACAGCCATGCTATGGCCCTCACCAGCACGCTGACCCAGCCAGGTCAGACCTCCACATGGGGGAACCCCGGCCCTAATCACCCCCTGGCCTGCCCTATGACCACCGGAGAGAGGGGACGAGGAGAGCCTCCTTATCCCAGATATGGGGCACCATCCTGGGGCTAACGCCAACCAGTCTTCCCCAGGGGAGGAAGCAGAGGGAAGGGAGTGTTGGAGAGGGGGGCGGTTGGCGTGGTGACGGAGGCGGAGACTCACGTGGCCACCTGGTGCATGACTTTAGTGGAGGTGTCCTTCAACGTGTCCTTCAGGTTGTCCTTGAAGTTGCTGAAGAACTTTCCGGCTCCTCCCTTCACCATGTCCAGGAGGCCTCCGCCGTAGTTAGCATCCAGATCTGGAGATGGAGGACCTTCAGCCAATCAGAATTAAGAGACACACACACACACAGAAAACACACAATGAGGGTGTGGACAGAGACAGACAGGTGGATGAGACAGAGAGACAGACAGGTGGATGAGACAGAGAGACAGTCAGGTGGATGCACAGACAGAGAGACAGACAGGTGGATACACGACAGAGAGGCAGTCAGAGAGACAGACAGGTGGATACACAGACAGAGAGGCAGTCAGAGAGACAGACAGGTGGATGAGACAGTCAGAGAGACAGACAGGTAGATGCACAGACAGAGAGACAGACAGAGAGACAGACAGGTAGATGCACAGACAGAGAGACAGACAGAGAGACAGACAGGTGATGAGACTCGAGAGACAGACAGGTGGATGCACAGACAGAGAGACAGACAGCATGGCTGCGTATCTACTTCCTGTACAACAGAGAGCAGGACACACAGACAGGCTCTGGTCAAACAGCAGCCTTCAGCCGAGGCTAACAGAATGGACGCTATTTTGTCTGAGAAATGTTAGATGTTTCCTGGACCAGACCCAAGCTTTTCTATATGACTCAGCATCTAGTCATCCAGCCTTTCCATCTGTGTGGTCGTTAGGACATGGCACAAAGTTAGCTATGTCTACCCAATATCTCTGTGCAACACAAGCTCAAATACTGCTCTCCTTACAGATATGTCATGGCGCCAGTGGAGAGGACATCAGTAACTTAGCATCGTCTGGAACAGGGGGACTGACTGACACCTGTCCTTCTGAAATGTGTGTGTGCAATCTCCAGTCGAACCCTGAAGGATTTACACACACACACACACACACCCACACACACACACACACACACACACACACACACACACACACACACACACACACACACACACACACACACACACACACACACAAACAGGCAGATATTGATCCATATTGTGCATCCAGCCATCAGCTCTCAGGGAAAAGCTGTAGAAACCTCCTTCAACTCCCTGTTCAAGGCTGATTCAAGCCTGTCACTGCCATCTCCAACATCCTTCAATACTGACGGTTAGAGATACAGTGTTTAGGTCAGGTATATCTCCCTCCTGTTTCCTGTTAGTACACCTGTGATAGAGAGGAGACTGTATCTTCTACTCTCACACACACACCACACACACAAACACACACCTCACACACACCTCACACCCTCACACTCCTCACACCTCACACACCACAACAACACACACCTCACACTCCTCACACACACCACATAAACACACACACCACACACTGTCCCACTGCCCGCATCCTCCTCCCTCTCTGCAGTCATTGGCAGATGAAAGGACGACCCGGCGGTCTATCCACACACCTTGAAGAAGCTTGGGCGAGGACAGGAAGCTCCTCACTCCTCACAGTGGAAGACGGGTCATATCCTGTCTGGACCACCTCCAGATCAAAGCCACTCTGAACGCCACGCCCGCCAGACCATGTGGCCGGGTGGCCCTCTCTCGTGGAGTGGTGGAACGGGACACTTCAAAGCCGCCTCCACGACCTGCCCCGGTTACAATTGGCCGGTGCTCTGAAGCCTCCCCCTCCACCACCCCCGCCTTCTATGCGCTTTCATCCCAAGCCGCTCAGCCTCTTCCAGTTCCAAACAGACACTTCTGATGTGTGTGAAAGTCCAGAGAGAGAGAGAGAGAGGGAGGGAGGGAGGGAGGGAGGGAGGGAGGGAGAGGAGGGAGGGAGGGAGGGAGGGAGGGAGGGAGGGAGGGAGGGAGGGAGGCAGGGAGGGACGGGATGGGGGAGGGAGGGAGGGAGCGGAGGTGACCGTGAGGGAGGGAGGGAGGGAGGTGAGGGAGAGGGAGGGAGGGGAGGTGAGGAGGACCCGACACAGAGATCAATACAGTGTCTGAGTGTGACTCTGCCTCAAGTACCCCAACCTTTATCTTCTCTGTCTGGCTGGCTGTGAAGGACACACACACACACACACACACCACACACACACTGCATGCCCACAGAGTAGCCCAACAGGAACTGGACTACAAACGGTCTCTAAGCTCTTTAATCATAGATGATGCTGATGAGACAACAGCGTATGATTCATCTACTACAATCTGGAGCTGCTAACGTAGGTAGGCTAGGTAAGCTAACGAGAACTGACCCCCTACACACACACACACACACACACACACACACACTGAATAAGCAGACAACCCTGCAGTGCAGTAATTCATCCATAATTCAAATGATATTATTAACGTAGGTCTACTTGAAGAGCTTCCTTGAACTAAGGTGAATGAGGATGTGTTCTTTGTCAATGACAACTTTCCAGTCAGGATTGCCTCCTGCTCTGTTCTCTACCCTCACCTGGACACACCTGTCTCACCCCCCTCACCTGAAGACACCTGTCTCACCACCTCACCTGAACACACCTGTCTCACCCCCCTCACCTGAACACACCTGTCTCACCCCCTCACCTGGAGACACCTGTCTCACCTGGACACACCTGTCTCACCCCCCTCACCTGGAGACACCTGTCTCTCCCCCTCACCTGGACACACCTGTCTCACCCCCTCACACCTGTCTGTCTGCACTGCTTCTCTACAGCTGGCTGGTTTGGCCATCTCTCTATATATGAATATATTAATATTTTCTACTCTCGCTCTTTCTGAATCAATGCCATGTCTCCCTGGGATGACTAGGGTGATGCGAAAACAAAGACACAGTCCACCTGACACAGAAACAAAGAAAACTCATACCCTAGACTACACGAAAGAGCTACGCGCATAGCAGCATCTCGCGCCCTCGAGCACAGAGACATCGATAAATCGCCTCGACAATCTCGCGACTCAGAGACTATCAGCCTACTCTCCCGCCTCTCACGACTCTCCCTCTCCCCTCTCTCCCACCTCTCCCCTCTCCCCCTCTACTCTCTCCCTCCCTCCCTCCCTCCCTGCTGCCTGTGTGACAGCCAATCTGTTGCGTTTGACCAGATGGATGTGTGGGAGTCTGCAGGCCTGCCAGATGAGCTGCAGATAACTGATCCTGCAGGAGATGAAGGGGCCAGCGAAGGCACTCAGTCCCTGTTAGCCTGCTACCTAGCCTCGGAGGCTAGCCTCATGTTCACACAAGCCTCACCTGACAGCAAGCCATCTCTGAGAAGTGTACTCACACTTACCCCCATTCTCTCTCTCTCTCTCTCACACACTCTCTCCCTCTCTCTCACACCACCACACACCACTCTCTCTCTCTCTCACACACACACCGCGCACACAGGCCCAGTCCCAAAGGCTAGCTCAATTTTCAGTGCAATGCGGTGAGTGTTGAGGAAAGCCGTGTTCAAAACACGTTCCCGGTGCAAAGAAGCCCACCCTGGGCTTCCGTTGCGAATATCAAATAACCTTCTATGATTATAAGAGGCATAAATTGTCATTCCGGACAGAACGGACGTTATACCAGACACATATGCTTAGCTCCTCAACGCTATATTCCCCATGCATCGGCATGCGAAAATAACTGTATAGTGCTATTAGAGAACATAGCCTTTGAATCCAACTTATACTTAAAGCTAAAACACTTTCTAGTAGCGTCAGACCTTGCAAACGACTGTTCACGTCTACTTCCGCACAACGCAAACGAAGACACCATGACTACTGACACATGACTACACGGAAAAGCAGATTGTCTGTAAACACTGGTGAAACACATCCGTACACCAAATACCATGCAAATTCAATAGGCCTGTTTCAAAGCAAACGAACATATAGGCGTGCTTCCTTTGACATGCAGCACAGCGGTATTATCAATCCTACAGCAGCCTTGCACACGGCCACCCATGGCTAGCCGCTTACCTGAGCTGTCCATGGTGCTGTAGTCCTTCTCACACAGCGGGCCTGCCTTCGTTCCTCCTAGGGTCGCTGCTATCGAGCCGCCGTGTATGCTTCCACTCCGGCTCCCGTTATTGAAGTCTCCGCTGCTATCGACCAACTGTAAAGATTCATAGCCATCGTAACTGGTCTTTTTCTTATATCCGCTCAGCAGGCTCATGGAAACGATGCCGTGGATTTGTGAATTACATAAAATAAATACGCTGACGCCGCTACTCGGTGTTCATGTTCCGAGCGATATAATATCTGAATTCCAAGCCAAATATTATCCGTTTGGATTGTTGTTTATTTCGCCTCTCCTTGTCTGCTCGTGGATATGAAGAGGAGGGGACGCCGCTGTTTTCAGGACCGCATTTACTACGCCGCACATCTAGCCTACTGTCTGTCCCCGCTGAGTTAAATGGGTCCTTTCAGGATTTCTAATGGCTTTTGGCCAATCCTGACAAGGCCGTGTCGGCGGTAGGTGACCAGGGAACGCCTGTTCCATTGTTATTTGTTTTGAAACAAACAGCATTTTTAGAGTAGACTAGTGATATAAAAACAAACAGCGCTATTTCAATCAGTCTTTCTATTAGTCAAGAACATCTATCAACAGTGAAACGTAGTTTTAATGGGCTATTTGAAGAAAACTATATTACATATTTGTTATATTGTCTTTTCATAAAACAATTAAGGCTACTGTATGAATGTTCTTTTTCAAAGCATCTATAAGTCAATCACTCAAGTGGCCCACTATAGGGGAGTGACAGAAATGAAAGTGCTCGAGTCCTTTAGTCAGCACTATAGGACAGTGGATAGCATTGTCCGAAGAAGCACTCTCGAAATCCGTTGAAAATGAAGGTTGGAGACTTCTTCTCTGAGAAGAAGATTTGCCGTCTCAGCCAGTCACTTGGTGTTCAGCGACATGCTCGTTTCCTTGGCCACTGTCCCCTGGCAACTGATGGGGCAGCGCGTGGTTTCTGAAAGGCGGATCTGAGCCTGGGAAACTCTTTAGAAGAGCGAGCCGTACCGGGAGCACAGCGGGAAGGAAAGAGAAATGATCTCAGCATAACCGGACTGAAAGTGCCTCTCCATTGTCAGGAACTGTTTCCTGAAAGCCTGGCCCCAAACATTCATCCGTGATGGAGGTCTGGGGGCAGCAGACACTGTCAACGCCGGTATCCATGGCTTTTATTTAGATGCGGAACATCGAAAACAATCCACGCCTCTCAGCCAGTGAAGCGGGTGACATGTGACAGTCTGGCGACAGGACAAAAACACGTCACAGGTGCAGAAGACAAGTCGTGGGAGGTATCCATCTTTCCTCCTTTGCCCGAGAAGTGGACAAACACAAACTTTTTGACCTGCATAAGCGTTCTTGTTTTCATTTCAACAAACATTCCTGAGCAGCAGAATCAAATAAAATGTTGACCCTGTTTATAACACACTGGGTTTAAGAGAGGTTGTAGAAGACCTTGTGATGTTTTACAGGCCTCGTAAACACAAGTTAGTTTCGCACGTCGCTCCTCATATAGCTATTCAGTTCCTGAACAGTGATGACCAATTGTACTCATTATGACAAACCTTCGTAGATGCAAATACATCCACTTGTTTACATTATTGATGCAGGGTAACATCTAGGCCTTTTGGTGACTGAAAACAAGCTAGACTGTGTGTTGATTCTAGATAACCTATACCATACACATACGTGTTTAAGGTTATGCACTAAGGTTCACTGACCAGGCAATTAACGTTTTATCTGTTCATGTTCAACATAACATGTTGTTTTGATTTGCCAGATGAAGACAATTTTCAATTCTGAAGAAAATCGAAGAAAATGAATGCTCAACCCTGAGCTTGTGAAGGTTTTTACAAACAGATTGCATTCCAATATGTAGCCTTTATAAGTAATGCATAGAACATCTGAAGCATATGTAAGTTATAATTGCATGTGTTGAAAACTACGCTACTAATAGATCGTCCTTCTCAGCCAACCATAGCCTCGACCGCAGTCTCGTTACATCACGTGACGTGGCCGTGCGGCATTGGACAGAGCGAGGCACGACACAGCTGCCATCAAACTGGAACAGATCTCCCGCAGTAACGTATTCACTGATAGCAGGGATTTCCCCTCGAACAGGCGATAGCGCTCAACAATAACGGTTTGATTCGACCGTGATATCGCATTTAACGACGACGTCAAATTGATTTTTGGATTTGGTTGGGTCGTCATCCTCGTCTCCGGTCCTATACTCTCATATCCTGCGATAGCCTACACGCGCACTCACGCGCGAATCATTCCCAGCCTTGTAGACGCGAGCTTTTTGCTTTGATAACGCGCTGTCAATATTCTCTGATTTTAATGATGAGGTTGAAAAACAACCGTACTTAAATTAATCACAGAATTCCCAAGGCCTGCTGCATATAAGCCGAAGCAGGTTTTATTTACCAGTGATCTGGTATTTGTCGTTCATTGGGGTTGGAGCGAAGGAAGTGATCTACACAGCGGCACCATGTTTATTAGACTCCAGTAAAAAATACTGTATGATACCATATCATTATGAACCAATTGATAGAACAACTTTTTTTTTACAAATAAAAAACAAAGTAGGGGGCATTTAACAAGTCATATTATGACGGGTAAGAGCGCGGTGTTTTCACGGTGTATTCCATCATAGAGGCCTGTGCTCTTCAGTTGGACGCATCACTCTCGTCATTCAAAATGAAAAACGCTAAGAGCTTCCACACATTATTCGAAATCGATATTAAGCAACGACATGCAACACTTTCCCATAAGCAGACGTTCTGGTGATCTATAGGCATCATTATGTAATATATGTTTGATATGTTATAGGCTACAGGACACATCACGATATGCTCCTGGGTAGGACATCAAGACTGGCCTTTTAATGTTATATATATATTTTTTTAGGTTTCTGTCAAAGCGCTTATTGTAAATAACATACATTAAGCCTACCGATCAGATTAACAACCAGAGCATCGTACCTTTCAGTGAACCTTCTGCCATTATCCCCACAACACCGTCCGCGGACATGAATGGACCCCGGGGCTGCGCCGTTTGGAAATGCCGACCTTTGATTTGTCATTCGCCGCCAGTCAAAGGTCAAAACATATATACAACCCCCAGTAAAATGTTTCCCCGCTTTAAAGTGTGCTACTCTTTTCCGTAAAATTAAAACGGAGTATGACGACGTCACCATATCACGTATCGGTTTTAAGATACTTCAGCAGATCACAGAGATGACAATTCGCTAATCTCTGGATGTTGTGGAGTAGCCCCATTGATGGGCGTGCGACCATCCAGCACGTTATACATCTAAAGCGTTGAACCCGCGCAGTTATGTGCTTGTGATTGTTGTACACATACACCACGATTTTTGATTACATGTAGTTACCAACGAAAACATAAAATGCTAAACCCTGACAAGGATCCGGGACTGGACTCCATCTCCTTAAATGACCTACATGGGAACAGCGAATGGTCGTTGCCAATACATGAATCAGATTAAACGGTGCCAATATACCTCATATTCCATTTAGCGTTTTTTTCTTATTTGGTTAACCTGTTAAATTTCTACATCAGTATTGCAAAAAAAAAGGAATAATTATATTATATAGGCCTATACAGTACAGTTGGCACTGAGCTAATATAAAATATAATTATAAAATCAACCCTCTAAAACCACCTCCTCGTGGTCTGGGATAACCATCGTTGTCAAATTCAAATGTAGACAAATCTGAACAGAAACCTGTGCTTTCAGAATCCCACTGATACACTCCAGGTGTTACACCGTGTCGTGATTCACATGGGATTTAAAGCACTGGGTAGAGAGACAGATTAAAGGGTGTGTACAGAAACACCTCCCTTGTATCTACGACACACACACACACCTCTGCCCAGCCGCTCTGATCTTTTATCAAAGACCCTAGAGGCTGTGTTACCTACTGCAGGTGCAGGGTTGATGTCTCTGTGCTGCCCACACTGCAGGACTGTGCTGCCCCACACTGCAGGACTGTGCTGCCCCACACTGCAGGACTGTGCTGCCCCACACTGCAGGACTGTGCTGCCCCACACTGCAGGACTGTGCTGCCCCACACTGCAGGACTGTGCTGCCCCACACTGCAGGACTGTGCTGCCCCACACTGCAGGACTGTGCTGCCCACACTGCAGGACTGTGCTGCCCCACACTGCAGGACTGTGCTGCCCCACCTGCAGGACTGTGCTGCCCCACACTGCAGGACTGTGCTGCCCCACACTGCAGGACTGTGCTGCCCCACACTGCAGGACTGTGCTGCCCCACACTGCAGGACTGTGCTGCCCCACACTGCAGGACTGTGCTGCCCCACACTGCAGGACTGTGCTGCCCCACACTGCAGGACTGTGCTCCCCACACTGCAGGACTGTGCTGCCCCACACTGCATGCTGCCCCACACTGCAGGACTGTGCTCCCCACACTGCATCTCACACTGCATCTCACACTGCATCTCACAGACCTGAGAGGAACATACTGCTAAAGAAGTTTCACTGTGCAGCGACAGTGAATAACGACTGTGATTGAGAAGGTGATTTAGGATGGAGCCTATAAGCCTTGAGGTTTTGGAAATGTTTTTTCAATCAAACATTTGTATAAAAAAAAGCAACTTAAAGCCAGTTCTGAGAAAATAATTTTATAGTTTGAGGAAAACAACAAGTTTGGACGACAATCCAACGACAGGATTGTAAATAAACATTAAGTAGTGTGTGTGGTCAACAGTGGCTCATCACCGTACGCAGCTCCAGAAGCTCATTCAACAGAACACATCGAATTGGATTTGCATGATGGCCACTTTCAGCATTTGTATTAAATGAACATGAAGTCTTTGGAGGGTGGTGACAGACCACAGGAACACTGATACCAGCAGATATAACCGGCCAGATCATGTCCGGCCCTTTTTCAGATCAGACAATCTTCACGCTCACGTAGAAAACTTGGGCAGTTTTATCATTTTCGATTTTTCCAATTCTTATTATTTCATTCGATTTTTCCTGTTTTAATGTACAATAAATCAGAGAATCTGGATGACAAAACATCACACAATTCAAAGCAAAAGATTAAGAGCACTTATAGTGGATCAACAAAATAATCATTCATGTTACAAATTACTAACAATTACTTAATTGTATAAACTAAATGATTACACAAAAATGAACTAACTAGGTTTCTACACATACAAAGTGAAATCTGCTTAGGCTATTGCCACTAGTGCAAAGGATTGTGGGAAAATACAAAATAAAAGTTTGAGATGAACAGGAGTAAACTCACACTGCAGACATGTAGCCATGTTGCTAACACTCAGCTAACATGCACTCAACATCAGCCACACATTGGACAGCAACTACTTTGCAGCTGCCAGACTTTGCGAACTATCACTTTACACTTGCATACAGGTACAACCCTTCACTGGGAGAACCATGTACCTACAGGTACAACCCTTCACTGGGAGAACCATGTACCTACAGCCCCCCTGCCCCAGCCTTCCTGCCCTCCTGCCCCAGCCCTCCTGCCCCAGCCCTCCTGCCCCAGCCTTCCTGCCCTCCTGCCCCAGCCCTCCTGCCCCAGCCCTCCTGCCCCAGCTCTCCTGCCCCAGCCCTCCTGCCCCAGCCCCCCCTGCCCCAGCTCTCCTGCCCCAGCCCCCCTGCCCCAGCCCTCCTGCCCCAGCTCTCCTGCCCCAGCTCTCCTGCCCCAGCCCCCCTGCCCCAGCCCTCCTGCCCCAGCCCCCCTGCCCCAGCCCTCCTGCCCCCCAGCCCCCCTGCCCCAGCCCCTCCTGCCCCCTGCCCCCCAGCCCTCCTGCCCCAGCCCTCCTGCCCCTGCCCCCCAGCCCTCCTGCCCCCTGCCCCAGCCCCCTGCCCCAGCCCTCCTGCCCCAGCCCTCCTGCCCCCCTGCCCCCCAGCCCTCCTGCCCCCCTGCCCCCCCAGCCCTCCTGCCCCAGCCCTCCTGCCCCCAGCCCCCCTGCCCCAGCCCTCCTGCCCCTGCCCCCCAGCCCTCCTGCCCCTCCCCCCAGCCCTCCTGCCCCAGCCCCCCTGCCCCAGCCCTCCTGCCCCCTGCCCCCCAGCCCTCCTGCCCCAGCCCCTCCCTGCCCCAGCCCCCCTGCCCCAGCCCTCCTGCCCCTGCCCCCCCAGCCCTCCTGCCCCAGCCCTCCCAGCCCTCCTGCCCCAGCCCTCCTGCCCCTGCCCCCCAGCCCTCCTGCCCCTGCCCCCCAGCCCTCCTGCCCCAGCCCTCCTGCCCCAGCCCCCCTGCCCCAGCCCTCCTGCCCCCTGCCCCCCAGCCCTCCTGCCCCAGCCCCCCTGCCCCAGCCCTCCTGCCCCTGCCCCCCAGCCCTCCTGCCCCAGCCCTCCTGCCCCAGCCCCCCTGCCCCAGCCCTCCTGCCCCCTGCCCCCCAGCCCTCCTGCCCCAGCCCTCCTGCCCCAGCCCCCCTGCCCCCAGCCCTCCTGCCCCTGCCCCCCAGCCCTCCTGCCCCCAGCCCCCCTGCCCCAGCCCTCCTGCCCCTGCCCCCCAGCCCTCCTGCCCCAGCCCTCCTGCCCTCCCCCCAGCCCTCCTGCCCCCTGCCCCCCAGCCCTCCTGCCCCAGCCCCCCTGCCCCAGCCCTCCTGCCCCTGCCCCCCAGCCCTCCTGCCCCAGCCCCCCTGCCCCCAGCCCTCCTGCCCCCTGCCCCCCAGCCCTCCTGCCCCAGCCCTCCTGCCCCAGCCCTCCTGCCCCAGCCCTCCTGCCTCCCTACCCCTGTGCTAAGCAGCTGGTACGCTGACAGGGCCGGTCTGCCGAGGCTGGATCTTGGTGTTGAGGAGGGAGCTGATGTAGGGCCACATCCGGTCTGTCTCCGTCCCTGAGACGGAGTGCAGGACGCCCTTCTGCCTGAGGAGGGAGGGAACGCAAACACAATCACCTGGCGGTGTTCAGCAGGTACACACAACAGGTATACACAACAGGTACACACAGCAGGTATACACAGCAGGTATACACAGCAGGTATACACGAAAGGTACACACAGCAGGTATACACAACAGGTACACAGCAGGTATACACAACAGGTACACACAGCAGGTATACACAACAGGTACACACAGCTTTAAATGCTCGATGGAGATTGTTTGACTCTGTTACCTTGTGTGGGATACAATACTGTAAGTTAGGGGCTTTGATTAGTACCCCTACTTTCCCAGACACTCGTGAAGAGGATGGACTCACTTGTACAGATCTATGACAGGCTTGGCCACATCCTTGTAGTACCTCAGTCTGGCCACCAGGCCATCCGCTTTGTCATCGTCATACTGGATGAGTGGCTCACCGGTAGTGTCATCTCTGCCCTAACATGGAGGTAGTTTGTATAACAATAAACATACATAAACAAATCTGTCTTTCATAATATATATAAATGACCTGTGATAAAAATCCCTTTCATAGGCTTGGTGTGGAGAGACAGAGGGAGAAAGTGAAAGAGAGAGACAGGTTGAGAGAGAGAGACGGGTGTAGAGTGTGAAAGAGAGAGACAGGTTGAGAGAGAGAGAGAGGGAGAGAGAGTGAAAGAGAGAGAGAGAGGACAGAGAGAGGGACAGGTGGAGAGAGAGACAGAGGGAGAGAGTGAAAGAGAGAGACAGGTTGAGAGAGAGAGAGACAGAGGGAGAGAGTGAAAGAGAGAGACAGGTTGAGAGAGTGAAAGAGAGAGACAGGTTGAGGGGGAGAGGGAGAGACAGTGGGAGAGAGGAGAGACAGGTTGAGAGAGAGAGACAGGTGGAGAGAGTGAAAGAGAGAGACAGGTTGAGAGAGAGAGAGACAGAGGGAGAGAGTGAGAGGAGTGGAGAGAGAGAGACAGGTTGAGAGAGAGAGAGACAGGTTGAGAGAGAGAGAGACAGGTGGAGAGAGAGAGACAGAGGGAGAGAGTGAAAGAGAGAGACAGTTTGAGAGAGAGAGAGAGACAGAGGGAGAGAGAGTGAAAGAGAGAGACAGGTGGAGAGAGTGAAAGAGAGAGACATGTGAGAGAGAGAGAGACAGGTGGAGAGAGAGAGACGAAGAGGGAGAGAGTGAAAGAGAGAGACAGGTGGAGAGAGAGGTGAAAGAGAGAGACAGGTGGAGAGAGAGTGAAGAGGAGAGACAGGTTGAGAGAGAGAGAGGACAGGTGGAGAGAGAGAGACAGGTGGAGAGAGAGTGAAAGAGAGAGAGAGGTGAGGAGAGAGAGTGAAAGAGAGAGAGAGACAGGTTGAGAGAGAGAGAGGACAGGTGGAGAGAGAGAGACAGGTGGAGAGAGAGTGAAAGAGAGAGACAGGTGGAGAGAGAGTGAAAGAGAAGAGAGAGACAGGTTGAGAGAGAGAGAGACAGGTGGAGAGAGAGAGACAGGTGGAGAGAGAGTGAAAGAGAGAGACAGGTTGAGAGAGAGAGAGACAGGTTTGGAGAGAGAGAGAGAGACAGGTGGAGAGAGAGAGAGACAGAGGTGGAGAGAGAGTGAAAGAGAGAGACAGGTGGAGAGAGAGTGAAGAGAGAGAGACAGGTGGAGAGAGAGTGAAAGAGAGGAGAAGGTGTGAGTGGAGCTCTCTCTCTCACCCTCTCCC
Organism: Mallotus villosus; assembly: GCA_903064625.1. Classification (NCBI taxonomy): domain Eukaryota; kingdom Metazoa; phylum Chordata; class Actinopteri; order Osmeriformes; family Salangidae; genus Mallotus; species Mallotus villosus. The sequence goes on from CAEFZP010001781.1 coordinate 13,781, forward strand.
GTGGAGGGTTGAAGCCCATGTTGTAGACTCTCCCGCTGGCTGGGTGGACCCAGCGGTGGGTCAGCCTCTCCTTTAGCGTCTCGTAGGGGATGTTCAAGCTGATGACCACGTCCACGTCACAGCTGCTGTTCAAGGCTTGGGCCTGGGCCAGCGTGCGGGGGAACCCTGGACAGCAGAGGTTAGCATGAGGCAACACAGAGGTGTGTGTGGGTGTGGGTGGTGTGGTGGGGGGGGTGTGTGGGGTGTGGGGGGGGTGTGTGTGCGTGTTGTCAGTACCAGTGTGTGAATGTCTGAGGGGTGGAAACCCTGGACAGCAGAGGTTAGAATGAGGCAACACAGAGTGTGAGTGTGGGTGTGTGGGGTGTGTGTGTGTGGGGGGGGGGTGTGTGCTGGGGGTGTGTGTGTGTGTGTGTGTGTGTGTGGGTGTGGGTGTGTGTGTGTGTGTGGGTGCGTGTTGTCAGTACACAGAATGTAGAATGTCTGAGAGTGGTATCGTAAAAATATACGACGTTGTAAATGTCTGACATTATGAGGATGCTCTGTGCTAATTGTGGGACTGGTATGGACTGGTTTCACCACTGTTTACAAACCTTGGCCTTTAGCCACCAGAAACTGGTTGCACCTTGTTTCTAGGTCAGAGACCCACCATTCCAGTTAATGTTTGGCATGAGTTAGCACAACAGAAAGTGGACAGTGGACGTTTTGTCTCACGTGCTATATTAGCTTGTCTCACATGCTATATTGGCCTGTCTCACGTGCTATATCGGCCTGTCTCACATGCTATATTGGCCTGTCTCACATGCTATATCAGCCTGTCTCACATGCTATATTGGCCTGTCTCACATGCTATATTAGCTTGTCTCACATGCTATATTGGCCTGTCTCACATGCTATATCGCCTGTCTCACATGCTATATTGGCCTGTCTCACATGCTATATTGGCCTGTCTCACATGCTGTATTGGCCTGTCTCACGTGCTATATTAGCCTGTCTCACGTGCTATATTAGCCTGTCTCAAGTGTTTGTAGAACTTTACCATCCAGCAACCAGCTGTGGCTGGTGATCTGCTCCAGTCTGGGTAGCAACAGGCGAGTCATGACATGGTCAGGGACCAGAACTCCTCTTTCTATGTAGGTCTTGGCCAAAACTCCAGCCTCTGAAAAACACAGACACAGGAGGGAGAGAGAGAGAGGGGGAGAGGAGGAGAGAGGGGGAGAGAGAGAGAGAGAGAGAGAGCGGAGAGAGAGAGAGAGAGGGGGAGAGAGGGAGAGGGTGGAGAGAGAGCGAGAGAGGGGGGGGAGAGAGCGACGAGAGAGCGAGAGGGGTATTAGTTAGTCCACACAGTTGGAGACGGGACAAACTCATCCAGGACTATAGCAGAATACATTACACATGAATACTGGTGTCTGCAAGCGCTGACATTACATTTACATTTATCGTCTGACGAACAGATCAACTAAACTTGTCAATCATTAAACTGCCAACCGAGACAGTGGAAGGAGTATTCTACAGGCATGAACAGAATAAGTTATGAACTTGTGTTATTGCAAGAAGCACTTTTCTACCAAGGTCTCTGTACGCTCTGGCCTTGACAGAGTAGAGTATAATTGCTACCATGCACACATGTTTTTACTTTACTGCCTTGAAATCAGATTTCATTAGTGGGAGATTGGCCCACACTGTGATTAAACTGGATTAAAACTGCCATTTAAGCTCTACTCTGAGAAATGTGAATACTTCAAGATAAATGGTGAAGTATATCGCATTTGGATAGGAGGGGTTACGTACGGCTGAACTCAAATGTCTTTGTTTAAACATTTTGTATTTGGTCAGTCGCCTTGTTGCATAGCAGGGGCTGTTTCCACAATAATGATATGCTGTGTGTATCAAGTTACTTACTCATATATAATTAGGTAACTCTTCACCTTCCCTGAACTTGCAGATGGACTGCGATCAACTGACTCATCCGACAGCATATCATTAAATTCATAATGATACAAGAAAACATAATGCGAGTAAACAAGGATAAATAAGTAGGCCTATAACAATGCGACCAACTGGTTTATTGTGCATTATAGAACTTTAGTCTTAGTGCCACTTTTGAATGAATGAATGAATGAATGATGGCCTAAACTACCTGTATTTGCTGCTATATTGTCGCGGAGAAAGTCGCCGCTGGATAGATGTAACAAGCCAAAGCTTTGTGCAATTCTTTCGGATATTGTCCCTTTACCCGAGCCAGGAGGTCCCAAAATCACGGCTCGGAAAAGTTTGGCCATTTCTTCTTGAGGATGTAACACTTTGGAAAAAAAAACAACATAACGGACCATGACTTGGCTAAAATAAGCTCCTGACATTAATATCCCATTTTAAATCAGCGATGTATTTATGTTGATGCCCTGCAGGCAATACAACATTTGACATTTCCGTATAAAAAGTAAAAGCAAATATTTGGATAGAATTGCATGCAATTATCATGAACCTCACCAAAATATTCCTCCCGTTCGATTACAGTTGGTATCCTTTAAAGTGCTTCACATAAAGTTAAAATAGGGCATCTATGTATATTTCCCTGCTTACAAGAAAGCCCTTTTTACTGCGTCTTTAAGAAAAGACTTTTCTCTGCGATGAATGGAGGAGTTACCGCGACGCCCTATATCTCAACCAATTCTAGAGAAACTTCGCTCACTACGCCTCCTTGACACATCAGCCTGAAAAATACGGTCTTGTGCGCAGGAGCCGTGCGCAGGAGCCGTACTTTGGAATCTGGGAACTGTAGTTTTATTAACGCTGCTGTGTAACTTGAGTCTGACGAAGTGGACACAAAAAATACAAATAAATATTAAACATAGGCAACAGGTCCTATCGTGGTCATTCCGGGTAAATCAGACTGTGGTAGTTTGGGGAAAAGTTTCAAATAATTGTATTTTGATTAGCCTAAGTCTAGAGATCAAAAGTTAGGAGAGAACAATAAACATAGGTCTAGGACTAATGTAGATTGACAGAAAATAAGACTTTTATTTCAACTTCTCAAATAGCATTGTGTGATTATTGTGAGTCTGTTGACTGCAGTGTATAGTGTTTAGCAAGACATGCAGATCATTTATGGACTTACATGGGTTATCAGATAATAGGATGCCAATAATATCAATTTTCAATAAATGTATGTTTCGGCGAATTATTTTCCCTGGCTTGTTTAATGACCGCAGAGTAGGTTCAGCGTTCACAATCATCTCTTCGGTTGTCCCACGCAACACTGACCACTAGAAGCAGAGGACAAGACGGATCCCCCGCGCAACACTTGCAGACCAAGGAATGTAGCACTACTTGTTGCGAGCCACAGCCGCGTCAGTGTCCTAAAGCTGTCAAATGCTGCACACAGCCTATTGACGTCTTCAGTCAATGAAACCTGCTCATCCTTCCGACGATCAAATGACTTTGAAGATTAACATTTACTCAACTATTTTTTCGTCGACACCCGGAAGCTTTATTCTATTATTAATTTGTCACATGGCTGAGAGATTGCAATAACAACAAAAAATGGCGACAATCACGTTGTTCGGTGTGGTCTTGCTGCGTCATAAAAAATATTCATGTAAACACGAGAATGAAACGGGGAATTTGCAAGTAAGTAAGGCTGATATTTAGTAGATATTGAAGTAAAACAAATGAGTTATGTTGATTTTATTTTTGGTTCGTTTTAATACATGGTGTTTGTTTTTTTTACCTAGAAAGGGGTGTGTACGTTTCTGGGCGTTAGCGTTGGCTGCAAGATAATAACCATCGGAGACTAGAGAATCATAACATTACTTTTTACTCGGTTTCGTTATTTGATTGCATTGGGTGCCTAACATTTTTCATGCGATGGAAACGGTAAAGATCTATCCGAGCAGCACTGAAATGCTCAACTCTTGTTTTATATATAGAAAACAGCAACAAGCGTTGACAGCATAAATATGCATGTTATAGCCTAATCTTTTCTAAAGGGCATTTAGCTAAATGTTTTCCAAGAAAGTGTGCTGGATAGCAGTAGTGGCTGTAGTAATTAACGGCAATGTTAGTTTAAAAAGACAGGACTGGGTAATAGGTTACATATATATATATATATAATATATATATATATAAATATAGCCTTTATGTATATTTAGAATTTTCAGATCACACACTCAATTTTCATATTTTTTTTATTCGAAGTTATTTGATGTGTTATGCACAGTTGCAGTTTGTTCACAGTTTCTGGCAAGTGTTTTGCAGCCGTGTGATATCAAACAGAACCAGCTAATCGAGTTGTTTACATGAAGCGCGAGGGCGGACCTGGATCAAGGAGGAGTCTCCGCCAGAGGGCCTCGCGACTGGACTGCTGGAGAAGCTTTCGCGCGCCGAGGGTGGAGCCCCGACAATCATAACAAGTCTGACGTCAGCCCTGTGGTTTGTATAAATGGTGCATTTCTCAAACCGCCACAGAAAATCGAATTGTAGTCTATTTTCTATACACAGGACAAGCTCAGCCTACTAATCGACATGGAAGGTTGTTAATTGGATTTCTAAATCTTAAAAGTGGATAAAGGTACACATATATGAGACGGGCCCAATAACGTTTCAACATCCACCACATCTGTGAGGATTATTTTAAGACTGTTTCACTGTTTCGTATTAAATAGTCTTTTTAATTAAGCATATGGATTCATGAAGACATTATAAATCAACTCTTACCAAGATACAACACTTTAAACCGCACCCACCAGAGGCACACTCCCAATACCTCTATTTATAGGAGGCTTAATGGCGTTGTTCCAGTGACAACACCTTCCTGGGACGCGGACTCCAGACCTAGGCTAGTTTTAGGGAGACCGTTGGAGTTGAGTCAGGGCGCATGGCTCTAGATGTGACGGGCTTCCCTGGTTCAGTTATCACAGTGCTGATGCTCTCCGTATTAAAGGTACAGTACTGTGATAACTGAAGGATGGCAGTCAAATGGACACGCTTCACCCATCCTGCGGTCAACGAGGCTGGACACGAGTCCCAAGGAATGAACTGGCTACGGTTAAGAGAGTGAATTACTGTTTTAATGTCAGAGGCAAGACGATGTCAATTCAAAGAAGCCAATTCGAACGAAGATGTTGATTTTGAATTGGTGTTGTTATTGATTGTGTACAATGTCGATCTTGTAGCCTACAATTGTATTTTTACAAAATGTTTAATAAAGTTGAAACATTGATTACTGTTTTTTGAGGATGTATATGGATGACAAATCAAACAAATGACACAAGACACATCTAGATGTAAAACAAAACAACTTATTACACACAAAGTTTACTTTGACACAATACTGTGTTACAAAATATTATTTGTAGGTGGTCTGTCTCAGATAAAAAAATTCCCTTGGTGCCCAAATTTAATAAGGCTTAGAATGATTTGGTCACCATTTTATATTTTTTTGTTCTGTTGTGCACATCAAGAGAACACTCATGCATGATGATTGGCCCACGAAAGAAATGTAAAATGAAGGGCTTTGCCAGAAGCCGTCAAAGATAAATGCAGAACTATTTACCAAAGTAAGAAATTGACAATTCTCTGGAAAATTCGACTTTTACAGTTTCTGGAAATGAACACAAGATGGTACACTATGCTAATGAGAAGTGCCCTCGAATCGATATCGATATCTTCATGTTTCCCATCTATGCTGTCTTTTATTATCAAAACGGATGTCTTCAACTTTCCCACTAAAATCCTGTCTGGGCTACTCGTGTTTGATTGTGAAACTTTATACAGCACAAATATGCTAGGCTACATGTGTAGAGAGGACAACACAATACTATCAGAGCAAAACTCAGTTTCTATCTTCCCTAGAGGCAAACTATTGACAGTAACGGCAAACAGCAAATCTTGTTTACTGTGTAACAGTAATATATATATTACATTACTACGGCAGCTGCCACACCAGAAAAAAACCGGATCATACGTTATACGTGATACGTTTGCATCACGTTATAACGTGAAAATAACTTGTTATAACATGACAAACATCTTGTTATAACAAGAAACATCACGTTATAGCGTGATACTGATCCGTTTTTCTTTGTTCTGGACGTGGTAGTCGCTGCCGTACATTACACACACAAATAAATAAATATAATACATTATGGAGGTACGTGTGTGGATGTGTAGCTTGTGTTCTGAAGTTCATGATGTAAAAACACACCCACTTCCAAGTAGCTACGGTGAAGAGGAACCATTATGTCATTTGACTGACGGACCAAAGCACCAATCAGATGCTCAGATGCAGCGCTGGATGTTACACTATTTTCGGGAATGGGACGTTACTTGACAGGAAGAGTTAGAAGATTGTGGCTCCGCTCTCAACTCTAAACAAGCGGGTCGGCTTGGCTCTAAATGCAGTGTTTTGGAGTTACAATATAGTTCGCTATCGGTATATTTTAAATACGCCAATAATTCACAATCATCGTTCTGTTCTGGATCTAATGAACAAAACGAAACGGAAGTAATTTGCCAGAAGCCTGGCTTGATAGTAGGTGAGTAACATACTAGCCAGCTAGCTAGCTTTAATCGCTTTCACATTGCTACAGTTGTAGATAAGTACAGTTGATATAATATTGGTGATATGTTACCGATCTGATCAAGTCTAGCAGGCTCGCATGGTTTGTTGGGATTGTCGTACAAGTTGATAACAATACTAGGCTACGATGTTCAAAGCTGGTCTAGACAGCGTAGCTAGCTGGCCTGGCACTAGGTACTGTACTTGTAGCCATTTTCTCAACTAAAGTGCGTGAGTTAGCGTCACTTTAAAATATTGTAACCGTATATAAAACGGTCTAGTTTTGTTAACGAGGAACACCTTTTAGTCGCTCAATATTTTTTTTAAACCAGAGTCGTAATCTAAATATTACAAATGGTCCAGGTAATCTTTAATTCCAACTGTGAAATTATTTTGTCATTTGGACAAGACTAAGTAAAAAGTAAAACGACGTTATCAATTGATCAAAACATTTTAACTGCTTCTAAACTATATTTCTCTAGTTCTATTTTAATCTTTAACTTTGACTAACCATCTTTCACGGCTTGTAGTGCTAACATTTAGCGTTTAATGAAGTGTTCTCATTGTAATGAATCTGATGTCCACAATCGATACCAACTACATTCAGCCCATGTCTTATTTCCGCTTTCAGATTTTTGAAATGTTCAATGATCTTGTAAAAAAAATAATAATAACAGTGTTGGTCCAGTATGTTACTATTACCCACCCAAGTGGATCGCGGTCTTTAGATAAAATCGGAAAGTGTTTTTCAATAGAAAAACGTACTGATGAGTCACCGTCATGTCAGGGCACACATGCCAACAGTGTTGCATCGCATGAGGTTTTGTCAATCAGTCTTTTTCCTGTTGAAGGTTTATGATCAGTTGTCTATCAGTACTCGGCTGTCTACAGTAGCGTACTCTCGTCTTTTTGTCGGAAAGCCAAGGGGAGTTTTTGACCTCCACTGACTCACCAAACAGTGAACGAGACACGGTTGACTCATCCAGAGTTTCAAGTCAGGGAAGAATCACTGGACTAGCAGGAAACTTTGTGGGGCACGTCCGTCCGTAGATAGTTGTTTACGCTGAGAAAGCAGCTGCCTAGATAAGTTATCTTAATTCAGTAAGCTTGGAGGAGCCCCAGCAAGGCATGCAAGGGGCTCAGGGTTGGTTGGTACGTGAAAACTACTGGAAGTTGTTTTGTCTAGTAGTTATACCAGACTGGGATATGACATCAAAAGATGAGAACTGAATTTGAATCGCCTCAGGTCTAAAGGTCAAACGTATTGAAATGGTCTGAAACTGAGGAACTGCAGTGAAGAGACACAGAAACAATGTAACTGTGTCTGTTTCCCTCCTGTCCCTGACTGCAGTGTGTCCCTGACTGCAGTGTGCCCTGACTGCAGTGTGCCCTGACTGCAGTGTGTCCTGACTGCAGTGTGTCCTGCACACTTTCACAGCATGGCAGGGATATTTGTTTACGTGTGATGAGGGAGAGAGAGGAGAGAGAGAGACAGAGAGAGAGAAGGAGAGAGAGACAGGCAGACAGACAGAGAGAGAGACAAGGAGACAGTCAGAGAGACAGGCAGACAGAGAGAGAAAGAGAGAGACGGAGAGAGAGAGAGAGAGAGACAGGCAGACAGACAGAAAGAGAGAGACGAAGAGAGAGAGAGAGAGAGAGACAGGCAGACAGACAGAGAGAGACAGGCAGACAGAGACAGACAGACAGACAGCACAGACACAGACAGGCAGACAAACAAACAAAAACAAACAGAGAGAGACAGAGAGAGAGAGAGAGACAGGCAGACAGACAGAGAGACATAGGGATGATGACGAGGGAGCGCCTAAAGAGAGTGAGCTGAGAGGATCGTGGTCGTCTCGATAGGGACGGCCCCCCGGATCGCTTGGGGCAGGCTGGCCCCTGCAGGAAAGGGGAGATTGCTAATGTCCTCATCCACATGCAAGGCCTGTCTTCCTATCATTCACTTCTCTGCAGTGTGAAGCAGGGCACCATGACCACGGTCAACCCCTGTGTGTGTGTGTGTGTGTGTGTGTGTGTGTGGTAGGGATGCAACAATATCAAAATGATAGATGTTTCATTTGTCTGCCTATTTGTATCCTAAATCGAATCTTGAACTTAACTTGTGATGTTTTTTATTGAACGTAGCATAATTGTTTAGCTACTGTAACCAGCCAGCAGGCTGTCAGTGTTGTGAGCGTTGGTGCAGCCCTAAGTGGTATGTTGTCAAAGCGGTTTGTGTGTGTGTGTGTGTGTGTTCGGAGGCACCACATCAGGTGATGAGTCAGTCTTGTATTGTCTCCAGGTCAGTGCCGGCTGTAGATTGATCTCACCCCCTCCATCCATCCATCCATGCTAACCTTCCCACAGGACTCTGTAAACAAACACGGCTGCACATTCTGCAGCTGACGATCTGACAACATGTCCTCCCCTCCCTGCTCCTCCTCCCTGCTCCTCCCCTCCCTCCTCCTCCCTGCTCCTCCTCCTCGCTCCTCCCTGCTCCTCCCCTCCCTCCTCCTCCCCTGCTCCTCCTCCCTGCTCCTCCCCTCCCTCCTCCTCCCCTGCTCCTCCTCCCTGCTCCTCCCCTCCCTCCTCCTCCCTGCTCCTCCTCCTCGCTCCTCCTCCTCCCCCTCCTCCCTCCCTGCTCCTCCCCTCCCTTCTCCTCCCTGCTCCTCCTCCTCCCCTCCCTCCCTCCTCCCTGCTCCTCCCCGCTCCTCCCTGCTCCTCCTCCCTGCTCCTCCCCTCCCTTCTCCTCCCTGCTCCTCCTCCCCGCTCCTCCTCCTCCCTGCTCCTCCCTCCTCCTCCCTGCTCCTCCCCGCTCCTCCTCCTCCCCTCTCCTCCCTCCTCCCCGCTCCTCCCTGCTCCTCCCCTCCCTCCTCCTCCCTGCTCCTCCTCCCCTCCCTCCTCCTCCCCGCTCCTCCCTCCTCTTCCCTCCTCCTCCCCGCAGGGTCTTGATGCCAAGTCTGGGTTTGATGGAGCTTAGCAGGCAGCTGTGTGGGAAGATGAGGAGGAGGAGGGCCGAGGTTCCAGACAGGGCCCCCCCCACGAGGCCTGGAGATCCACTTCTACCTGCTCGACATCCACCAACTGGTGTACTTCAAAGACTGCCACACTACCGAGGAGCTGTGCGAGGAGGCCGCCAAGCGCTGCAGTAAGGCTGTTTTACTGTGTGTGTGTGTGTGTGTGTGCGTGTGCGTGTGTATATCTCTGTGCTCGTGTAGAATTAGCATCGTACAGAATGATCTGTCTAGAGAACATTTGACATGTTCCGTATACACGGTATGGGATATTGTGTTTACTGTCACGTACTTCCACAATTGAGGAAGTTGGTTACTAGACCTAACCACGATGGACAAACATGTTGCTCTCACGGTGGACAGGCCCTCCCCTCTATCTGTGACACCAGTGTAAACAAGACCAGCCGTCTGGAACGTAAACACACCAGAGAGAGCCGTGGATGCGAGACAAACGATCTGGAGACGGCTAGACACGTACCGACAACCCGGTCCTTGTCAAGGCGTCGCGTTCTGGTTCCTCCGCGGTCACGTCCTGGCGAGAGCTGGGGTCGACTGCTCCGACGTCAGTGTGGCGTAACGCAGATACCCTAACCCTGTGTCACGGGGAACGCCGGTGACGTGACGAAAGACAAACAGAAAGAGGCTGTTAGAAAGGGAAAGAGAAAGCAAGGGTTGGAAGTGTTGGATAACAGACACACACACACACACACACACACACACACACACACACACACCACACACACACACACACACCACACACACACACACACACACACAGCCTGGAGGTTGTGGCAGGGTCAGAATCGGACAAAGTGTGGAATTTCCTCTTGCTGAGAGCTAAACCTAACAAACTACAGCCGCTGTAGAGGGAGATGGGGGGGGGGAGGAAGGAAAGTGAAGGGAAATGGCTCTTGTTTGCATGGCAACAAAGCTCATTGTCAAGAGCTATTCAGCCACTTGGGTTCATAAGCAAATTACAGTGAGCTGCCAACAGAACAGTTCTGATCGTAGAGAATGATAACTGTGAAATATAATCATGCCAGGATTAGGGGTGTGATACCAAAAATTCAGTAGTCTGTGCCAATACCTGTAAAATAACACGATTCTCGATGCTGATTCCATGAAGGCCTAGCCTACTAGAACTTGAAATATTAACTTCTTTCTTAAAATATTTGGAAAAATAGCAAAATGTCATAAGACATACAAAACATGTGCAATAGAGCATAGCACAACATTATAAAGTGAAATTAAGACATTCAGCTAACAAGATGAACATGAGTTTACCTTCTAACCAAGGTAGCTAGGCTAACGTTAAAACTACAGCATAGCTAATTTAAACTACGTACATAACATAAGCCATTGTAACACACGTGCCCACCATCTCAAACATCATGTAATGGGTATTTCAGGATAACAGATTAAAAAAACGGAAAAAGTGCATTCTGTGGATGTATTCAGAATTTTGCCGCGACCACAACGAACTTTGATTTATTTTGTATGATGCCAGATGTTAGCATCGGTGCTGCTCTTCTGGAACTGAATCAGAACTCACCTTGAATTCTTTAAACAAATTCGGATGACGATCTTTCAGGTGCTTAGCTAAATTGGAAGTATAACCTACCTTGGTCTGAAGACCACGGTAGCATATTTAGCATGATGGCTTCTGCGGATTAATTATAACGCCACGGTCATCTGCCTCAAACGAAAAGTAGACTATTTCTAAAAACGACTTTTTGTGCCTTTCTTGTTAACAAGTCGAGGTTGGGCAATCGCTACAACTGTGCAGTTGCCATCTTGTTTTTCTGAATCTAAACTTCGACTGGAACACTCCTGAATACTGCCCCCATCAGTTCCAGAAGAGGCGCAGCACCGATGCTAACATCTGGCATCGGCGCTCACCGTGCTTACGGTGCTTTAAAAAAATGGGCATCATCGGTGTTTTGTTATTTTAGCATCGAAAGGTATCCTAAGTATCGGTTCTCGTGACATCCTAAAATGACCTTCGACCTACAGCCTAACCTTAGCCAACTGGGAGCGTGTGTTCAACTCGACATCGTATTTATCCAAATGAGGATATTTGATGACATATAGATATTTGCTCTAGTATGCTACTGCTCCACAGACGATTATTAGAATGTTGTTGTGAAATTTTCGGCCATATTGGACCGAGGTCTCACTCAAATGTGTTCAGTTTTGTTCGTCATTGAGAACAACCTGTACTTATTAAGGAAACAGGAAGTGTTTGTGTGTCACAGTGTCGGTGTTTGCCCCTCAGTCCCCCCACCACTGATCCCTCTCGTCCTCCTCCCCCCCTCCTCCTCCTCCCCCCCCTCCTCCCCCCCTCCCCCCCCCTCCTCCCCCCCCTCCTCCCCCCCTCCTCCCCCCCCTCACCAGACATCTCCCCCCTGTGCCACAACCTGTTTGCCCTGTACGAGGAGAGCAGAGACCTGTGGTACCCCCCCCCAATCACATCTTCAAGATCAGCGAGGACACCAGCATAAAGCTGCACTACCGGATCCGGTAAGACCGCCCGCCTCCACCCTGCTCCTCCCTGCTCCCTCCTGCTCCTCCCTGCTCCTCCCTGCTCCTCCCTGCTCCTCCCTGCTCCCTCCCTGCTCCTCCCTGCTCCCTCCTGCTCCCCCCTGCTCCCTCCTGCTCCTCCCCTGCTCCTCCCTGCTCCCCCTGCTCCCCCCTGCTCCCCCCTGCTCCTCCCTGCTCCCTCCCTGCTCCCTCCTGCTCCCCCCTGCTCCTCCCTGCTCCTCCCTGCTCCCTCCTGCTCCCCCCTGCTCCCCTCCTGCTCCTCCCTGCTCCTCCCTGCTCCTCCCTGCTCCCTCCTGCTCCCTCTGCTCCTCCCTGCTCCTCCCGCTCCTCCCTGCTCCTCCCTGCTCCTCCCTGCTCCTCCCTGCTCCCCCCTGCTCCCCCCTGCTCCTCCCTGCTCCTCCCTGCTCCTCCCTGCTCCCCCCTGCTCCACCCTGCTCCTCCCTGCTCCTCCCTGCTCCTCCCTGCTCCTCCCTGCTCCTCCCTGCTCCTCCTGCTCCCCCCTGCTCCCTCCTGCTCCCCCCTGCTCCTCCCTGCTCCCCCCTGCTCCCTCCTGCTCCTCCCTGCTCCCTCCTGCTCCCTCCCTGCTCCCTCCTGCTCCCCCCTGCTCCCTCCTGCTCCTCCCTGCTCCCTCCTGCTCCCTCCTGCTCCCTCCTGCTCCCTCCTGCTCCCTCCTGCTCCTCCCTGCTCCCTCCTGCTCCCCCCTGCTCCTCCCTGCTCCTCCCTGCTCCTCCTGCTCCCTCCTGCTCCCTCCTGCTCCCTCCCTCCCTGCTCCCTCCTGCTCCCCCCTGCTCCTCCCTGCTCCTCCCTGCTCCTCCCTGCTCCTCCCTGCTCCTCCCTGCTCCTCCCTGCTCCCCCCTGCTCCCCCTGCTCCCCCTGCTCCTCCCTGCTCCTCCCTGCTCCCCCCTGCTCCCCCCTGCTCCTCCCTGCTCCTCCCTGCTCCTCCCTGCTCCTCCCTGCTCCTCCCTGCTCCTCCCTGCTCCTCCCTGCTCCCCTGCTCCTCCCTGCTCCCCCCTGCTCCTCCCTGCTCCCCCCCTGCTCCTCCCTGCTCCCTCCCTGCTCCACCCTGCTCCTCCCTGCTCCTCCCTGCTCCTCCCTGCTCCCCCCTGCTCCTCCCTGCTCCCTCCTGCTCCTCCCTGCTCCCTCCTGCTCCTCCCTGCTCCCTCCTGCTCCTCCCTGCTCCTCCCTGCTCCACCCTGCTCCTCTCTGCTCCTCTCCGCTCCTCTCTGCTCCACCCTGCTCCTCCCTGCTCCCTCCTGCTCCCCCCTGCTCCCCCCCTGCTCCTCCCTACTCCTCCCTGCTCCCCCCTGCTCCTCTCTGCTCCTCTCTGCTCCTCTCCGCTCCTCTCTGCTCCACCCTGCTCCTCCCTGCTCCCTCCTGCTCCCCCCCTGCTCCCCCCTGCTCCTCCCTACTCCTCCCTGCTCCCTCCTGCTCCTCCCTGCTCCCTCCTGCTCCTCCCTGCTCCCTCCTGCTCCTCCCTGCTCCTCCCTGCTCCCTCCCTGCTCCCTCCTGCTCCCCCCCTGCTCCCCCCTGCTCCCCCCTGCTCCTCCCTGCTCCTCCCTGCTCCTCCCTGCTCCCTCCTGCTCCTCCCTGCTCCTCCCTGCTCCACCCTGCTCCCCCCTGCTCCTCCCTGCTCCTCCCTGCTCCCCCCTGCTCCCCCCTGCTCCTCCCTGCTCCTCCCTGCTCCCCCCTGCTCCTCCCTGCTCCTCCCTCCTCCTCCCTCCTGCTCCCTCCTGCTCCTCCCTGCTCCTCCCTGCTCCTCCCTGCTCCCTCCCTGCTCCTCCCTGCTCCCTCCTGCTCCCCCCTGCTCCTCCCTGCTCCTCCCTGCTCCTCCCTGCTCCCTCCTGCTCCACCCTGCTCCCCCCTGCTCCTCCCTGCTCCCTCCTGCTCCTCCCTGCTCCTCCCTGCTCCTCCCTGGGGAGAGGAGGGGAGGAAGTTCTGCCCTGCGACATGTCAGAGGATGGGCTGATCTTGCTGAGCACACACCGGATGGGGAAGACGTTTTAGTGTGCTACAAACTTGACTTTGTAGCGTGTGTGTGTGTGTGCCTGCCTGTGGCCTCGCTGTATCCGAGACCCACCCGAACCCTAGCACACACACGCACACACACTCCCTCTTTCCTGTTGTTCGTTTCTTATTATCTTCTTATACCACGGCAGGACTGGGATGTGGTTAGTGTGTGTGTGTGTGTGTGAGTGAGTGTGTGCCTACAGAGAACACAGCATGCAGCGTGTTGTAGCCGCCTGTCGCAGACAGGCGACAGACCTGTGATCATGTCTCCTGCCCTCCTCATGTCTCCTGCCCTCCTCATGTCTCCTGCCCTCTTCCCGCCCTCCTCCTGCCCTCCTCTTGCCCTCCTCCTGCCCTCCTCCTGCCCTCCTCATGCCCTCCTCATGTCTCCTGCCCTCCTCCTGCCCTCCTCATGCCCTCCTCATGTCTCCTGCCCTCCTCCTGCCCTCCTCATGCCCTCCTCCTGCCCTCCTCATGCCCTCCTCCTGTCTCCTGCCCTCCTCATGTCTCCTGCCCTCCTCCTGCCCTCCTCATGTCTCCTGCCCTCCTCCTGCCCTCCTCATGCCCTCCTCCTGCCCTCCTCATGCCCTCCTCCTGCCCTCCTCATGCCCTCCTCCTGCCCTCCTCATGCCCTCCTCCTGCCCTCCTCATGCCCTCCTCATGTCTCCCTGCCCTCCTCATGTCTCCTGCCCTCCTCCTGCCCTCCTCATGTCTCCTGCCCTCCTCCTGCCCTCCTCATGCCCTCCTCCTGCCCTCCTCATGCCCTCCTCCTGCCCTCCTCCTGCCCTCCTCATGCCCTCCTCCTGCCCTCCTCATGCCCTCCTCCTGCCCTCCTCCTGCCCTCCTCCTGCCCTCCTCCTGTCTCCTGCCCTCCTCCTGTCTCCTGCCCTCCTCCTGTCTCCTGCCCTCCTCATGCCCTCCTCATGCCCTCCTCCTGCCCTCCTCATGCCCTCCTCCTGCCCTCCTCCTGCCCTCCTCCTGCCCTCCTCCTGCCCTCCTCCTGCCCCTCCTCATGCCCTCCTCCTGCCTTCCTCATGCCCTCCTCATGCCCTCCTCCTGCCCTCCTCCTGTCTCCTGCCCTCCTCCTGCCCTCCTCATGCCCTCCTCATGCCCTCCTCATGCCCTCCTCATGCCCTCCTCATGCCCTCCTCCTGCCCTCCTCCTGTCTCCTGCCCTCCTCCTGCCCTCCTCATGCCCTCCTCATGTCTCCTGCCCTCCTCCTGCCCTCCTCATGCCCTCCTCATGCCCTCCTCATGCCCTCCTCATGCCCTCCTCATGCCCTCCTCATGCCCTCCTCCTGTCTCCTGCCCTCCTCCTGCCCTCCTCCTGCCCTCCTCCTGCCCTCCTCCTGCCCTCCTCCTGCCCTCCTCCTTCTCCTGCCCTCCTCCTGCCCTCCTCCTGCCCTCCTCCTGCCCTCCTCCTGCCCTCCTCCTGCCCTCCTCCTCCCCTCCTCCTGCCCTCCTCATGCCCTCCTCCTGCCCTCCTCCTGCCCTCCTCCTGCCCTCCTCATGCCCTCCTCCTGCCCTCCTCCTGCCCTCCTCCTGCCCTCCTCCTGCCCTCCTCCTGCCCTCCTCCTGCCCTCCTCATGCCCTCCTCCTGCTCTCCTGCCCTCCTCATGCCCTCCTCCTGCCCTCCTCCTGCCCTCCTCATGCCCTCCTCATGTCTCCTGCCCTCCTCATGTCTCCTGCCCTCCTCCTGCCCTCCTCATGCCCTCCTCCTGCCCTCCTCATGCCCTCCTCCTGCCCTCCTCCTGCCCTCCTCATGCCCTCCTCCTGCCCTCCTCATGCCCTCCTCCTGCCCTCCTCATGCCCTCCTCCTGTCTCCTGCCCTCCTCCTGCCCTCCTCATGCCCTCCTCCTGCCCTCCTCCTGCCCTCCTCATGCCCTCCTCCTGCCCTCCTCATGCCCTCCTCCTGCCCTCCTCCTGCCCTCCTCCTGCCCTCCTCCTCCCCTCCTCCTGCCCTCCTCATGCCCTCCTCCTGCCCTCCTCCTCTGCCCTCCTCCTGCCCTCCTCCTGCCCTCCTCATGCCCTCCTCATGCCTTCCTCATGTCTCCTCCTGCCCTCCTCCTGCCCTCCTCATGCCCTCCTCCTGCCCTCCTCCTGCCCTCCTCATGCCCTCCTCCTGTCTCCTGCCCTCCTCATGTCTCCTGCCCTCCTCCTCCCAGGTTCTACTTCTCTAACTGGCACGGCACCAGTGAGGGAGAGTCTCCTGTGTGGAGACACTGCATCAGCAAGCTGAGGGGGAACTTGAGCCCCCAGAAGACCCCCGAGGGGACCCCCCCTGCTGGACGCCGCCTCCCTCAACTACCTGTTCGCTCAGGTGTGTGTGTGTGTGAGAGTGTATGAGTACCTCCTGTGTGTGTGGAGGGTCAGTGTTGGGGCTTGTGTATCCAGGGGGTGTAACATTCCACTGCAGAAAATCTATTTTGTTTAAGTGGATGCATGTTTACTCAAAACACGGCACACTGTATGTTGTGGGTGCACATTACAGTGCTTTGTGTGTGTTTCCATCCTGGATGTGTGTGTGTTCCAGGGCCAGTATGACTTCCTGAAGGGGCTGGCTCCTGTGCGGAGCCCCCAGAATGAGCAGGAGGTTCATGAGATTGAGAACGAGTGTCTGGGGATGGCTGTCCTGGCCATCACTCACCACGCCATGACCAGAGACATCCCCCTGCCCACCGCATCGGCCGAGATCAGGTAACACACACACACACGCACACACACACGCACACACACACACACACACACACACGCACCACACACGCACACACACACGTACGCACTCACGCTCCTTTACACCACCTGTCCTCCTCCTCTCTCCTCACCTCCTCTGGTGTAGAGTATGGGGATCCTTAAGAAACAAACAACATAAAACCTCCTCCTCTCACCCCCCCTCTCTCCTCCTCTCCTAACCTCCTCCTCCTCTCACCTCCTCCTCTCCATCTCCTCCTCTCCCCTCTCCCCCCCACCCTCCTCTCCTCCTTTCCACCTCCTCCTCTCCCCAACTCCTCTCCACCTCCTCTCTCCTCACCTCCTCTCCTCTCTCCTCACCTCCTTTCCTCTCTCTCCTCACCTCCTTTCCTCCCCTCTTCTCTCACTCACCTCCTCTCCCCTCACCTCCTCACCTCCTCCTCTCCCCTCTCCTCAGCTACAAGCGCTTCATCCCAGAGGCCCTGAACCGCAACATCAAACAGCGCAACATCCTGACGCGCATCCGTATCAACAACGTCTTCAAGAACTTCCTCAACGAGTTCAACCAGCGCACGGTGAAGGACAGCAACATCACGCTGTACGACCTGAAGATCAAGTACCTGTCCACGCTGGAGGGTCTGGCCCGGGGGCTGGGGAGCGAGCAGCTGGAGCCGGTGACCACGCGAGTGTCCCCGGAGGGGGAGGCCAACGGGCACGGCCCCGAGGCAGGGAGCCCCACAGCAGGGGTCCCACAGCAGGGGGTCCCACCCAGGTCCTGGTCACCGGGACAACCGGCATCTCCTGGAGGAGGAAGCCCCCGCACGTGAGTGGAGGAGGGGGGAGGGGGGGGCTGGTTGAGTAAGTTAGCGTTAGCATGCTACCTGTAGAGTTAGCGTGCTACTTGTAGCGTTAGCAAGCTACACGTAGCGCTAGCATGCTAACTGAAGGGTTACCTGTAGTGTTAGCAGGACGCTTGGTCCGTTAGCGCTGGTTGAGTGAGTTAGCAGGCTACGTGCAGCGTTAGCTCTGGCCTGATGGCGTGTTGTGCCCGTACGCAGGACGCCCTGATGGTGAAGGAGAAGAGCAAGTCGAAGAAGAGCCAAGCGGACGCCAAGCGCAGGAACAACAAGAAGAAGGATCCCGCCGACGGCTGGGTGGCATTCTGTGACTTCCACGAGATCACACACATCGTCATCAAGGAGGCCACCGTCACCATCTTCAAACAGAACAACAAGAAGATGGTGAGACACACACACACACACACACCTCACTCACACACACACACACACACACACACACTCACACACACACACACACACACACACACACACACACACACACACACACTCACCACACACACCACACACACACCACACACACACACACCACTCACCACACACACACACACACACACACACACCACACTCACACTCACACTCACACTCACACTCACACTCACACTCACACTCACCCTCACACTCACACTCACACTCACACTCACACTCACACTCACACCTCACCCTCACCCACTCACACTCACACTCACACTCACACTCACACACTCACACTCACACTCACCCTCCACACTCACACTCACACTCACACTCACACTCACACTCACACTCACACTCACCTCACACTCACACTCACACTCACACTCCACACTCACACTCACCCTCACCCCCCACACCCCACACCACACCACCCCACACACACCACACACACACACACACACACACACACACACGGACAACAGCGTTTGCAGCGTGTGCTGATACTTCATTAGTGGGGTTCAGCGGTGTGATTTGGGTGAACTGGCAGTCTTCACGCCACAGACCAGACACGGGTCCTAACTTAGCTGAGTCCAGTCATCTGATGGGTAGTCTGTGTTTTAGATGAGACTAGGTTTAGT
>CAEFZP010001781.1:42500-47235 GCA_903064625.1 Mallotus villosus
TGTGGGTGTGTGTGTAGGTGTGTGTGTGTGTGTGTGTGTGTGTAGGTGTGTGTGTAGGTGTGTGTGTGTGTGTGTGTGTGTGTGAGTGTAGTTGTGTGTGTAGGTGTGTGTATGTGTGTGTGTGTAGCTTGTACCCAGCTCAGTGTAGCTTAGCTGTTTCTAAGGGTTAGTATGCCTGTCTGTCTGTGTGTGTTTTGGAGGAAGTTTCTTCAGTTTATATTCATGATGTATTTCCCCCCTAAACTGGGCCCCATGGCCGTTATACTCAACCCTGCCACCCTGTGGCCAGATGTAGCTACTGCAACCACAGTCACTAGGCGGATCTTCCCTCTAAACTGACTGGTCTGTGTGTAGATGTAGAGGCAGGGCATGGGGGTTATAACCATAGAAGTGCTTTTGCTCATGGCTCTGTTTGTCCCTCGCCCAGACCCGTCCATCAAGCCCGTCCCCTCCCCCGAGGTCGACCCCACCATGTTCGAGAAGAGGTTCCTCAGGAAGATCAGAGACCTGGGAGAGGTGACCTACACACACACACACACACACACACACACACACACACACACACACACACACACACACACACACAGTCACACACACACACACACACACACACACACACACACACAGTCACACACACACACACACACACACACACACACACACACATACACACACCACGCGCACACACACACACACACACACACACACACACACACACAGAGACGTCTCTGTGCACCATATCCATGGATGTGTTTGACTGGCCGACCGACTGACTGACTGTGTGTGTGTGACTGTGTGTGTGTGTGTGACTGACTGTGTGTCTCTTGTGTGTGTGACTGTGTGTGTGTGTGACTGTGTGTGTGTGTGTGTGCGCAGGGCCACTTTGGCAAGGTGGAGCTGTGCAGGTACGACCCCAGGGGAGACAGGACAGGGGAGCTGGTGGCTGTGAAGTCTCTGAAGCCGGAGAACAGAGAGGAGCCATGCAGCAACCTGCGCAGCGAGATCAACATCCTGAAGGAGCTTTACCACGAGAACATCGTCAAGTACAAGGGCATCTGTCAGGAGGAGGGTGAGGAACACACACACACACACACACACACACACAGCTGTCAGGAGGAGAGTGAGGAACACACACACACACACACACACACACACACACACACACACACACACACATCTGTCAGGAGGAGGGTGAGGAACACACACACACACACACCTGCTAGACAAGGGTGAGGAACACACACACACACACACACACACACACAGCTGTCAGGAGGAGGGTGAGGAACACACACACACACACACACACACACCTGTCAGGAGGAGGGTGAGGAACACACACACACACACACACACACACACACATCTGTCAGGAGGAGGGTGAGGAACACACACCACACACACCTGCTAGGACAAGGGTGAGGAACACACACACACACACACACACACACAGCTGTCAGAGGAGGGTGAGGAACACACACACACACACACCTGTCAGGAGGAGGGTGAGGAACACACACACACACACACACCTGTCAGGACGAGGGTGAGGAACACACACACACACACACACACCTGTCAGGAGGAGGGTGAGGAACCACACCACACACCACACACACACCACACACCAACACAGCTGTCAGGAGGAGGGTGAGGAACACACACACACACACACACCACACACACCACACACACAGCTGTCAGGAGGGGGTGAGGGAAACACACACACACACACAGCTGTCAGAGGAGGGTGAGAACACACACACACACACACACACAGCTGTCAGGAGGAGGGTGAGGAACACACACACACACACACACACCCACACACACACACACACACACACACAGCTGTCAGGAGGAGGGTGAGGAACACACACACACACACACACAGCTGTCAGGAGGAGGGTGAGGAACACACACACACACACAGCTGCCAGGAGGAGGGTGAGGAACACACACACACACAGCTGCCAGGAGGAGGGTGAGGAACACACACACACACACACACCACACACACACACACACACACACACACACACACACACACACCACACACACACACACACACACACACACCTGTCAGGACGAGGGTGAGGAACACACACCACACACACACCTGTCAGGAGGAGGGTGAGGAACACACACACACACACACACACACCACACACCTGTCAGGACGAGGGTGAGGAACACCACACACACACACACACCTGTCAGGAGGAGGGTGAGGAAACCACACACCACACACACACACACACCCTGTCAGGGGGAGTGTGAGGAACACACACACACACACACCTGTCAGGAGGAGGGTGAGGAACACACACACACACACACACACACACACACCACCTGTCAGGACGAGGGTGAGGAACACACACCACACCACACACTGTCAGGAGGAGGGTGAGGAACACACACACACACACACACACACACCTGTCAGGGGAGGGTGAGGAACACCACACACACACACACACCTGCCAGGACGAGGGTGAGGAACACACACACACACACACACTGTCAGGAGGAGGGTGAGGAACACACACACACAACACACAGCTGTCAGGAGGAGGGTGAGGAACACACACACACACACACCCTGTCCAGGAGGAGGGTGAGGAACAACACACACACACCTGTCAGGGGGAGGGTGAGGAACACACACACACACACACAGCTGTCAGGAGGAGGGTGAGGAACACACACCACACACACACACACACCTGTCAGGAGGAGGGTGAGGAACACACACACACACAGCTTGTCAGGACGAGGGTGAGGAACACACACACACACACACACATCTGTCAGGAGGAGGGTGAGGAACACACACACACAACACATCTGTCAGGAGGAGGGTGAGGAACACACACACACACACACCTGTCAGGAGGAGGGTGAGGAACACACACACACTCACACCTGTCAGGGGGAGGGTGAGGAAACACACACACACCACACACACACACACACACCTGTCAGGACGAGGGTGAGGAACACACACACACCACACACACCTGTCAGGACGAGGGTGAGGAACACACACACACACACACACACATCTGTCAGGAGGAGGTGAGGAACACACACACACACACACACCTGTCAGGACGAGGGTGAGGAACCACACACACACACACACACTGTCAGGAGGGAGGGTGAGGAACCACACACACACACCACACACACCTGTCAGGAGGAGGGTGAGGAACACACACACCTCACACACTGTCAGGAGGAGGGTGAGGGAACACACACCCACACCTGCTAGGACGAGGGTGAGGAACACACACACACACACAGCTGTCAGGAGGAGGGTGAGGAACACACACACACACACACCTGTCAGGAGGAGGGTGAGGAACACACACACACACACACACACATGCTAGAGACGAGGGTGAGGAACACACACACACACACACACACCTGCTAGGACGAGGGTGAGGAACACACACACACACACAGCTGTCAGGAGGAGGGTGAGGAACACACACACACACACACCGTGTCATGGAGGAGGGTGAGGAACACACCACACACACACACCTGTCAGGGGGAGGGTGAGGAACACACACACACACACACACCTGTCAGGGGGAGGGTGAGGAACACACACACACACACAACATCTGTCAGGAGGAGGGTGAGGAACACACACACCACACACACACACCACCTGTCAGGAGAGGGTTGAGGAACACACACACACACAGCTGTCAGGACGAGGGTGAGGAACACACACACACACACACACACACACACCACACACACACACACAGCTGTCAGGAGGAGGGTGAGGAACACACACACACACACCTGCCAGGGACGAGGGTGGGAACACACACCACACACACACCTGTCAGGAGGAGGGTGAGGAACACACACACACACACACACAGCTGTCAGGAGAGGGTGAGGGAACACACACACACACACACCTGTCAGGAGGAGGGTGAGGAACACACACACACAAACACCTGTCAGGAGGAGGGTGAGGAACACACACACACACACACACACACCTGTCAGGAGGAGGGTGAGGAACACACACACACACAGCTGTCAGGACGAGGGTGAGGAAACACACACACACACACACACATCTGTCAGGAGGAGGGGTGAGGAACACACACACACACAGCTGTCAGACGAGGGTGAGGACCACACACACACACACACACATCTGTCAGGAGGAGGGTGAGGACACACACACACACCACACCACACCTGTCAGGAGGAGGGTGAGGGAACACACACACACACAGCTGTCAGGACGAGGGTGAGGAACACACACACACACACACTCACACACCTGTCAGGGGGAGGGTGAGGAACACACACACACACACACACACCACACACACAGCTGTCAGGGGAGGGTGAGGAACACACACACCACACACAGCTGTCAGGACGAGGGTGAGGAACACACACCACACACACACACCTGTCAGGAGGAGGGTGAGGAACACACACACACACACACACACACCTGTCAGGAGGAGGGTGAGGAACACACACACACACCACACCTGTCAGGAGGAGGGTGAGGAACACACACACACACCATGCTAGGACGAGGGTGAGGAACACACACACCACACACAGCTGTCAGGAGGAGGGTGAGGAACACACACACACACACACCTGTCAGGAGGAGGGTGAGGAACCACACACCAACACACACACCTGCTAGGACGAGGGTGAGGAACACCACACCACACAC